>ML437937.1:142572-162754 GCA_005239525.1 Nicotiana knightiana
GTTTTCCTCTCTTTTTTTTTTTTTTTTTTTTTACTTTTTTCCTTCCCCTTCTCGCGTGTTAAAAACGATTCACTTCGTTCACTTTTACTTGTCCAATTCTAAAAATAGATTTTTATTTTTACGTATTACTTTTAGCATATCAAGAGAAGACAACTTCTCTTCTTATTACACCCATAGTATTAATTACTCAATTCAAATTATTTTCTTAAATTCATTTTTTTTAAAATCAATTAATATGGGTATCATGGTAAATTATGCACTTTATTTATTATTGGTGTGTAAAATTTATAGTGAACAAGTAAAAGTAAACAGAGTGAGTACTAGTTACTACTAATTAATATGAAGATTTAATCCAAATAGTCGTTCATATAATCTCTTAAACTTAAAATAGCCGGCGTATGTATAATATATATATATATATATATATTATACATAATTCATGTACAATTATGTATAATCTATGTATACCGGTTAGAAAAAGTAAACATTAAATCTGGACGACTATTTGTGTAACAATCCCAATTAATATTACCTAGGACTGGTCCAGAATTCCTAGTTTTTTGTAATAAACCAATTGAGTGTCACTATCTTACATTATGGTAGATTGTCTACATCACATTTTTAAAAGTACGACCTTTCTCCGGACCTTATCTGAATACGAGATGCTTTGTATATCGAGCTGCTCTTTAGTGTCACTACCTCACATTAGGGTAGATTGTCTACATCACATTTTTAGAAGTACGGCCTTTTCCTGAACCTTATCTAAATACTAAATATTTTGTATACCGAGCTGTCCTTTAGTACCATTGTCTCACATGAATTTCTAAAAAAGAAGATTGGTAAAGCATTATAGAATGGATGGACCACTCTCAACTCTCTCTCATGGATTTCACTGACAATTGGTAAGAGGCAATTGTGGAGCTAAAAATTTATATAAAGAGATCCAAAATATTCTAGAATGTCATAATTGGTCCTATTTGAAAATCCGTTATCACTACACTAGGATATTTTTTTTTTCATGTCAAGGAGATTTAACAGTTTTTATATAATAAAAAAAATTATATTTATTCTATTTCTGCAATAAAATTTTTCGACGTGGGGTATTCAGTTGAACCATCTACTGTCTTCCTTAGTCCGCCATTAGTAAGAGGTTTCTAGATTGAATATGTTCTCCTACTTATTAAGCAAGTGTTTGGATTGAGCTCCTTATTACAATCCTTTAACTTCGACTCTCCTATTCAACCTATAACAATTATATATACATCAAAGTAGGTTGATCTGTCGTGACTTGAAGTTGTGACCTATCTTAAGCTAGTCTAATGGTCTGGGTTTGGGTCTGGCTCTCATGTTCAGTTTACATGACTAAGTGAGTGCAATGCACGTACACTAAAGCTAGCCGTAATCTATGTAGGGTTGCGATTGATAATGCCTTGGTGCTAAGGGTCGGGAACGGATACGTGGTTAAGATACTATGATGTTAAATAAACACAATATAAACAGAAAAGATACATGTATACTATGAATGTCCTGTAAAAGTTTGTTTAGATGGTCTTAATACAAAGTTTCTTCTTAGGACAAAAAGTCTGTCTGGACCACAAGGAATTGAAAGGGGAGAAAGTCTATATTGTTGGTCCCTCTTTTTCTTAATCTTTCTTTTTGTTATTACTTTGATGTTTTTATTATTAACTTTGATCCTCTAGAAGATACTGAAGCATATCAAAGAATATTCCAAATTAAGATGGCCATTATCCTTATCTTGAACAATTTAATATACTTGTTAAAATGGCATTATCTCTCAACCGAAGGATCCAATGGCTATATAACAAGAATTAATCCGGTGCATGATGTATCCCTAGTTCACGCTAGGTCCGGGAAGGGCCGCACGTACACTGAGAGGATGTGATGTAGGGAGAGTACCGTAATACAAGCATGAGTGACTGATTCTATGGCTCAAACACGTGACCTATAAGTCACACGGAGACATCTATACCTCCTCTTCACCAACAAATTATACTAATGCTTTGTTCCTTTGCTTAACAAGTGTCTACTAAGAGGTTACTTTAACATATGATCACCTGCTCATTATTCACTAGACTAATAATGAAGTTAGAATTATTTTTTGTCAGAATAAAGTAACTACACTTTACCTAACTGCTATAATAGTAAAATCGCAAAATTATTATGTGATTTTATTATTATTATTATTATTATTATTATTATTATTATTATTATTATTATTATTGTTATAGTGAATAAAATTCAGTTACTTTGATGTGACGAAAAATATTTGTTTATGTACGTTAGGTAAAGCACAATTACTTTGATATGATAAAAGCTAATTTAGTACAGTGGATAAAGTTGAGCGACCAAATTTGGAAGGAAGAAATTCAAGAGGTGGACAGAAAATTTTAAATATAAAGGACCGGAGAATTGGTGATTGAGGGGTGGTCGCTGATAACAAGGTTTGAGAAAGCGAAACGTGGAATTTTATAGATAGAAGGGATAGTGAAAAATATTGTGGGTAGGGGCGGCTCGACGTAATATGGGCCCTAAGGTGAAAATAAAAGACTATGGTGAATTATTTGTGCATTGGTCTTTGGGAAAATGTAAGACGTTATTGCTCATAACTGCGTCTTGAGTTCGGTCGAACAAAAAAGTCGGACCTAGACCGAGGTAGTGATGATAATTTTCTAACCTCGCTGAACAGAATGTAATACGATGAAATAAAATGCAATAAAAACAAAGATAGGGAACGGGTTACCTACTCTTAATGGGCAAAGCGAGCCCCTTTATTCTGAATTCTTTAATTCAGAATCAATCAAATCTCCTCAAGTAGGATTCGAACCTACGACCAATAGGTTAACAACCGACCGCTCTATCACTGAGCTACTGAGGAACAACACGAGATTCGATCTCATAGAGTTCAATTCCCCAAAGTGAGGCCTTAAATTTTTTCAATTATATTTTTTATCTCTTATAATTTATCGAAATCTAAAGAAATTATAATCAGTTTTAATTATTGCCAATGTCAAACCATTTTATTTAATCTCTCTTGTGTTATCATGTTGAACTTTATTGATTTAATTTTGGAAAACTTTTTCAATCAAGGCAACTGATATAAAATTATTAACGATTATCGAATTAACATTTTTTATCTGATAGATTTTACTAATTAGAGTATTCTTCTACTTATACAGTTTCTCTTAGCACTTTTAATTCTATAACTTGAAACAAATAATATTGTAGTAACTATTAATGTTTCAAGAGTCGTTCAATGTTAAGGAAGAATTTTAATAGTTACTTATGAAAGTAACTTGAAAAATTTCTACAAAGGCACTCAAAGAATAAAGAAACATTATTCTAAACTAACATTGTAAGAAAATCGATTTAAGTTGGAACGAATTAAAAATAGGAAACAACTAGTAACTACAATTTAAGATGTGTAAACCTTTTAGCTATAACTATTTTAACCAAATGATTTTGAAACTCTATCAATAAAGCATAATTATTGAATATATATATATATATATATATAAAATTTATAAATTTCGGAGATAAGTATTTTGGGAGCCTAAAGGCCATTGCCTTGGGCTCCAGCCCGCCCTGATTGTGCGTATTTGCAAAGGTAGTCAGTCACAACGACGATCGCATCCTCTCGCCATCAATCAAATCCAAGCTTATACCCTCCGGAACTTTGATCTATTGGTAAGAGGGCAACTACTAATGTATTTAAAACTCTACCGCAGAAGTTTACCTAGTATTTAAATGGAGAAGGGTAGAGAGGCAGATTCGTTATTCAAAACTCATTATTGATTTTATTGGCTAGTGAATTAGACCGGGGTTTAATTAAGCCAATAAACATAGTGTATAAAAGAATTTCATTAATGCGTTCTCTTTATATTGGTAATCTTCTGTTGTACCTTGGAAGTTCTAAAGGATCAAAAGCACAAAGTCACTGTTCAGAAAGAACAAAACCAGCAAGGAACGAACAAATGCAGCATTACAGGAACTAGGATTTAAAATCAATGAGCGCTTGGAAAAAGAGTTCTCAATATAGGGATAATACAAGGTATTCTAAACATTCTTGTAGACATAAATGTCCCTCATATATAAAATATAAACCCGAGCACTTCTGGGATTGTGTTTCGACGAATCACCCCTTGCAGCTTATTAACCAAGTAAACTAACTTGAGATCAAAAAAGAAGAAAGTCCACTAAGTTCTCTTCAGCATTCAAATCTAACAAACAATAAAAAACTGGAAAGTACATAAAGAAGTTGCAGCAAAGCAGAGTGCTTAGTAGGTGTAGCCCTTAACAAACATTCCTTTCTTAGCTTCCTCGCTTTCACCTGCTGCAGAGTATTTTCCAAGCTGAGCCAAGGAGTTTGCTTTTGCACGAATCAAGAGTGCCTTTTGTGCAGCATCTATATTCTCAGGACGACCTTGCCATGTCTTAAGCACAGTGTTCTGGAGTGCACGTGCGTATGAGAACGACACGTGCCATGGGTTGGGGCTCTGGTTCATGGCGTTGAGGTTGAGTGTCGCTTCCACTTCGGATTGTCCCCCCGAAAGGAACTGAAAGGTGAGAAGCACACCGATTTTTAGCACAGTTCACCAAGAAAAAGAGATGGAATAAAAAAACAATAAGGAGCAGCAGAATAATGCCTGCTATATTTTTTCAAAGGGCTGAGAATTCAATCATGTCATAATTTAGGATCCCTTTCCTGGTAATAGGTATCAACACTAAATATTCCTATTTGAAATCTTAACAATTATGGTGGCAACACTATATCCAGATGAGAACCCCAAGTTGAAGAAACCAACCGACATTTCCAGGCATTATGGGATGTGGTTTTTTTTTTTTGGGGGTTGGGGTTTTTTTGGAGGGGGGGGGGGGGGGGGGGGGTTGAGATCTGTGAGATGAAGTTTCTCTTACCTTTCTTATTTGCCTCTTGAAATAGTGTATATGTGACAGTATATATTTCCTATCTATTGGGGTCAGTTAGGAAGGGAAACGAATTTGTACCATGATTCCTGGAACAGCAGGAGGAACTCTCCTTTTCAGCATTTTGAGTGTGTACTTAGCAATAGTGTCTGGAGAAGACTTCTCTTTGTGTTCAGCCCCAGGAGTAACCATGCTAGGTTTAAGCAGAATTCCTTCGAAAACAACATTATTTTCTGCAAGGTAGTAGAATACTTCTGCCCAAACACGTTCAGCAACTTCCAGTGTTCTTTCTATTGGGTGGTCTCCATCAAGAAGAATCTCAGGCTCCACGATTGGCACTAGACCATTGTCCTGCAGAATGTAAGAAAATAATCTTCAGCAATCCATGAATAGAAAGATAAAACTTCCATCATTCCCCAAAACATATCAGATGCCTTAAAGATTGTTCTCCAAATTCTTAAGATGGGAAAATATCCCAAAAAAGTGCGACCAACAAATGCTTAAATTGGCGAATCTGGGACTTAGTGTCTCCTACTTTCTTATTATATTTTTTTTCTTTTGAGTAAGAGAAACCTATTTTCTTGTTATATCTTTGGAAGGATAGAAAGAAAAAGTCCTAAAAAGCACCTGAGAGATAGCAGCATATCGAGCAAGACCCCAGGCTGCTTCTTTTACCGCCAAAGCAGAAGGACCGCAAGGAATGCTAACAACTGTTCTCCTGAAAATCAAAGACACATGATTTATGTACCATAATTCTTCAGAAACGTTTAGACCACTTCTGTCTTCCAAGGAAAAGGACAAGAGAAAGATGATAGAGGAAGCAGAAAGGGCACAACATACCACTTAGCAAAACGGGCCCCTTGCTTGTAGTATTCAGCAGACCTAGAAGCCAATCCATCCAACCCTTGGCACCAAGATTCATCATTGGATCCTGGTAGGGGTACCAAACCCTGTAAATAAAAAGAAGGGTTAAAATTGGCAAAGTTCAACAGGCAAACAAAATATTTGTATAAAGGTAGCAGCATAAGCCCTGAAGCGCAGAAAAAGTTACACAAAACATAGAAACAGGTTAAAAATCACACCTTGTCAACTTTGATCCCAGGTACAATATTCTGCTCGCGCAAGCAGTCAACCATTTTCTTCCCATCGGTAGTTGACTGATAAAGTGTCTCCTCAAATAGAATGGCACCAGAAATGTAATCACCTAGGCCGGGAGTGGTCAACAAGAGTTGACGGTAAGCTTGTCTGTTTGCTTCTGTATTGTCCAGACCAATTGACGCCAATCTCTTTCCGCAAGTTGCGTTTGATTCATCAATAGCAAGAATGCCCCTTCCAGGAGATGCAATAGTTTTCTATATCAACAAAACAATGAGTAGTTTAGTTCAAAAGCATTATATATTGCACAAGCATATTCTACTATACATAGTCTAAGTTTACAAGGACGTTACAGAAAAGTCACTTTTAATTCAGAGGTGGATCTAGCACTTCGAAGTGTGAACACACTACCAAACCCACTGATTATGGCTCGGACCATGTCTACACATGCAAAAAACTTTTCATATGCATAGGTGTAATAAATCACACTTCCATTGAACCCACTGACTCAACCTCTGACTTTTATCAACTTTAAAGCTAAATTACTTTAAATTTAAGAAAATGAGGTTTCATCAATAAAGTTCCTTCCTTCAAGAAAGGGTTTGTAAACTACCGGAAAACAAAAAGATCAGAATTTTCTTGTTATTAACAGCTGAAACAGACAAGACATCACTCTAATTAGATAAAAGGTACCTTTAAAATAGCTAATACTTTCTTAAAATCTATCTTTCATGAACTAAATATGAATTCAGGCACATCATGAGCATGTTTATATGTAGCGGCCAAATGAATAAAGTATAGCAAGCCCAAAGAATCACTTTTATTTTTGCAACTTTCGAAGATTTTCTAAACATCCAATCAAAAGATAGGATTTTGAAGGAATCCAATTCATAAGCACAACCAAAATATAAACGATTAAAAAACAAAAGTTGACCAACTAAACCTTTTCAATTTCCATCAACCCGCTTAAACAAATGGTAGTACAGTTTCAAAATTCAGTATACTAGCGGAATTTACATCAAAAAACTCAACAGAAATGAATGCCGTAAACGCCAAAAAATTAGAAAAAAATCAAAATTAATCACGTCGTAAATGAGCTTTCAGATTCGATCACGAAACATGCAAACAAATAAGTGTGTGTGTCTCTCTCTGGCTGCTTTGAGGAGCTCATCGGTGTAAGTAAATCCAATTCATAACAAAAGCCAAATATATCAACATCAAAAACAAAAAAAAAGTTGACAAACTAACCCTTTTCAATTTCATCAATTCAGCGAACCAAACGACAATACAGTCCCAAAATTCAATATATTTATGTAAACAACAAAAGAAGAAGATAAAATCAAGTCAAAATTAATGCGTCTAGATCCGATCACGATACATGCAAACAAAATAAGTGCTAGAAAAAAAGTGAGAGAAGGAGAGAAATTGCGGCGGTTTTAAGGAGCTCGTCGGGGATAAGGAATCCAAATTCATAACAACAAATATATCAACATCACTATAAAAAATAAAAATTGACAAACTAAACCTTTCCAAATTAAATCAATTCACTGAAGCAAATGACAATACAGTTCTCAAATTCAGTATATTAATGTAAAAAAAAAAAAAAAAGATAAAATCAAGTCAAAATTAATGTGTCGTAAATAGAAGCTTCTAGATCCGATCACGAAACATGCAAACAGATAAAATAAGAATTTTTTTTTTAAAAAAAAAGATAAAAGTGTGTGAGAGAGAGAGATTACGGCGGTTTTGAGGAGCTCATCGGTGTAAGATCCGGCGCGGATAACATTAACACGGCGAGTAGAAGACGGCAAACGGCAGGAAGATCCTGATCGTTGATTAAACGATTGTTGACCGATCCATGAAGATGAAGAGGCGTTTAGCTTCAACAAACTGGAACTTGCTGCCATTTTTTTGAGAGTCGCCTCTTCTTTTTGCTCTGTGAAAAATAGTGTTTTTTTTGTTGAGAATTGGTAGAGACGGCTACTGTTAAATAATGGAGAGTGACGCTCGGGGTTGGTGAAGACGGCTATAACAAGAGGAGTGTAAACAGAGTTTTGTTTTTTGGGTTCCTCGAAAAGTCCGCTGCTAAACAGTACGGACAACTCTAGCTGCGGAGCTATCAAATAATACGAATAAAATGTACTTATATTTACTACAACAACATCAACAAAAACAAAATCCAGTTTGATCTCATAAATAGTGTCCGGGAAAGGTAGTATGTATGGACACCTTACCCCTATCTTATAGAGATAGAAAGACGATTTCTAATAAACCCTCGACTTAAGGAACAATGAATATAAAGCAACTAAGTAGCTAAAGAGGCGAATCCAAGTTGAAGGATATGAGTTTACGTGAACCTCCATACTGCTCTCCCTCAACTATATATAACAATGTTATATTTCTTCATAATTATTTAAATATATGTGTGAGAAACCATGCTCAAATGGTGCAATTATTATTGGATGCACATAAGGCTGTAAAGTGGATCGGTCCGACCCAGGCCCGACCCATATGGGTAGTGTGTCTAAACGGGTCGGGTCGTTTAATTTCGGGACCAGTTGGGTCTTCGAGCCCATGTGGGTCGGTCCTCACACTTGAGCCCGCGAGTTCGGGACCGTTTGGGCCCGAAACCGGCTTCCTAAGTCGGTTCAACAGGGCCTAAACGGGCCCAATGGCTAGTTTTTTTACTAAAAAAAAATTGAAAAAAAGGCCAACGGTTGGAAGCTTTAAATTATAGTCGTTGGCCTGCAAAAATAGCCGTTTGGCACTTTGAAAAACAATCATTTTACCCCCAACTTTGTTTTAACCCCAAACTTTTTATAATTATACTTTTTCCCTATTCTCAACTATAAATACCCCCTCATTCTTTCATTTTTCTCACAAAATCATCATTCTCTCTCTAATTTTCTTCTATAATTGCTTACTTTATTGTTGCAATTTATGAAAAACTGTCAAGTTGGTGAATTGAAGTCTTCAAGTCTTCAAGTCTTCAATGATATATAATTTTTAACAAGTTGTTCGTCAATTCCGTAAACTCGTTCCAACTCTTAAGTTTTAATATTATAATTTTATTTGTTTTACTTTGTATAATTATAATTAATATGGCCTATTCTTTGAAAAATATGTTTGGTAAAAGTAAGGGAAAATTCAAGATTGGTGAATCTAGTGGCCAAACTGTTACTCCTCCACTTCCCCCGGCTTCCCGACCCAAACTTGTTACCCGTCTTACTCCTGCTATTCTTGATAGCGATAACACTTTATTACATTTACCGATAGTCAATTTTCCCATGATATTACACCAGGTGAACAATTAAACCATGAATATGTGAATGTTCTTTATGGTAATCCAACTATTGATGAAAATGATGAGGAAAATGATGATGAAAATATAGACTTAGATGAAACACAATCGTATGATGATACACCCACTAGTCTTGTTGTTGAAGTTAACCCAACCGATAATCCAAATGATGCCCCGTCTGACTCTCCTGTTACTGCCTCTACTTTTTCTAGACAACCTTCTAAACGGAGCGAAACATCTATTGTTTGGGCATTTTTTATTCAACTAATAGAAAAAAATAAGGCTAAGTGTAAAACTTGTGGAGCAGAATTGGCGTTTAAATTTGTTGGACAATGGGGGGTACGGGAAGATTGATTAGACACATAAAAAAATACCGTAGAGATAAAGTCAAATTTCTTCAAATGAAAGTTGCGGCCGAGAAGACAAGTGTACCTAGTCAGGTTGACCCTAGTACCAGTTCAAATCAATTTCAACCTGGAATTAACATTGTCTCTGGTGGTATTTTATATTACGATCCAAGAAAAGATCGTGAAGAATTGGCAATAATGGTTATTGTTATGTGCTTACCCTATAGTTTTCCATCTAACCCTCACTTTCTGCATTATATTAGAAAAGTTTTTAATCCTACTTATAAAGGATGGCCTCGCACAGCCGTAAAGAGTGATATTTATAAATATAAACATGAATATGAACAATATTTGCGCTATTTATTTACTCATATAAATTATCGTTTTGCTATTACTACTGATATTGGTAGAAGTGGTAATGACTGTGATTATCTTATTGTTACCAGTCATTGGATTGATGAGGATTGGATAATGCAAAAGCGCATTATTGCTTATAGAGTAATTAATTCACGTCACACATGGAAGTTTATTGCTAGCACGGTTACGAATATTTTTAGATATTTTTGCATTAGAGATAAAATATGTCAGTTTCGATGGATAATGCTTTTAGTAACACTAATGTTATAGCCTTGCTTACCACTACACTAGATCCTGCATTTAATAATATTTTTCATGTTAGATATATTTGTCATATTTACCATTTGATTGTCGGTGATGGTATGAGAATTTTAAATGTTGAAATTGAAAAGGTTAAAACGGCTCTTAACTGGCTTTTTTATTCAATCCGTAGAAGTAGACTTAGAGAATATTTTAAAAGATGCGATGAATTTGGCCTAAGAGAAATAAAGGTTCCTAAACCTTGTCCAACTAGATGGAATTACATGTATGAAAGTTTAGTTGTTGCATATGAATATAGAAACCCAATAAACTAAAAGTTTAATGCTCGTGTAGCTGATGATGATGAGCACCTTACAAATCAGGATTTGACTAATGTTAAAATGCTTGTAGAATTTTTAGAAAAATTTCATATTGCTACAAATAAATTATCTGGGCAATATTATCCTACAATTTCTAACTGTTTAGTTTATCTTGCAGAACTTGCTACCTTGTTTAATCAATTTTTAGAGGGTGGGGTAATTTATGAACTTGCTATTGATTCTATGAGACAAAAGTTAAAAAAATATTTTTTTCCCTATTTCCCCTATTTACAGTGTTGCTGCCTTGTTAAATCTACTATGAAATTAGGAGGTCCACAATTTTGGTATAAAAAAATTTATAATGGTTTAGCGCTTGAAGATGAGGAATTGTCTACACTTCTGGAAGCAATAACCTCAATTAAAATAAATGTTCTAACTATATATAGTGTTTATCAACTTGCCTTAGATCAAGCTAGACCAAATGTTCCAACTCCTACTTTTTCTAGTTCGCAATCATCTAAAAGAACTACAGGAGTAAGAGCACTTAGTGCTTGGGCGGACTTCAGGGGTTCTCAAGGTTCTAGTATTAGTGATTGTTCACAACTAAATGAGCTTGGAGTTTATTTGTCGCAGGGGCTTGAAGAAGTGAATCCCGACGGCTCCTTTAATATTTTGGAATGGTGGAAGGACAAAGAAAAACACTATCTGATTCTTTCAAGGATTGCTCGAGACATTTTAATTGTTCAAGCTTAAAAAGTGGCATCGGAAAGCGCTTTCAGTCAAGCAAGACTTCAACTCGGTGATCATAGAGCGACTATGAGGGAGAGCTTGGAAAAATCGGTACTCTTCAGAGATTGGATCCGTTCGGAACGAAGAAACTTTGGACTTGCTGAATCACAACCAGAGGTAGACGAAGCTTATGAAGAAATGCTAGCTGAACTTGCGGAGGATGCTGCTTCGCCCGAAAGCAGTGATGAACAAGTTTCTTTTCAGCCACCACCAACGAAAATTCCTCCGGACCTTGAAGGATTTTGAAATTTGTAAGAGATACAATGTAAACTAATATGTAACTTGTATTTTGGCACATTTTGATTTTTTTTCCTTTCAATGGTGGTATTAGCACCTTTTTGTGCTCATTCCATTGGGGGGAGGAAGACTAAGAAAGATATTTCCATTTTTTATTAATGTCATAATAATAAAAATTATCTCTTTACAACATTTTTGTGTTTAAATTTGAATTACATGATTTAAGTCACAATTATATAATATAATTTACAAGAAATTGCCTTAGATAAAAAAAAAATTTAAAAATAGCCCGGCCCACTTAGGCTCGGGCCCCAGCCCACTTAGCCCGTTTAGGCCCGGGCCCGACCCACATTACAACCTTAGGTGCACATTTACAAGTGAAATTGGCGGTTCAAATCTCATTTTGAACGGTCTTGTTTTCTGCACGGAGTATAGATATATATAAATGTGAAAATTACTACAATTTCAAAAAGAATATAATTATGAACCTATAATTTCAAAAATGTAGTGAGTTAATGGTAAAAGACTAAAGTTAAATCCGTCAAATATAAATTTTAGATCCACTTTTTCACGATGATGCACTGTTAACTAGGGATTTTAGCCTACTATTTGCTCTCTTTTGCTTAGTTTCTGGGTCAAAAATGTGTTAATGTATTCCCGAAAACTAACTTAAGGTGCTTATTTGCATGTTTTGGTCAAAATGGGGCAAAGAAGCCTAAATGAACTCTTAAAGGTGTCGAACTTGCACAAGCCCAAAGAATGGAACTGGAGCGCTGTCAGTGCTATTATTACGCGGCCGCGTAAAACCCTCCGCTGAGGCGATTAAGAATATACTGCATCGAAGTGATGTTTAGAGAAGTTGCAGCCAAGTGCTAACACTGCCGCTGACCGCGATACAAAAGTGCGGCCGCGAAACCATTGGCGCGGCTGCAAGTGAAATTACGCTGAGGGCGGAAGATCAAGAATCAGAGACCTTGAAATCTTGGGCCAAGCAAAGAATGTGGTCTGCACCACTTTTACGCGGTCACGAAGCCACCTGACACTAAGGGAGTTGATATTCCTCTAGGAGCGAGAGTAGGGGTTCAGAGAGTTGCAAGTGAAGTTAAATTGTAGAACGCGGTCCGCGAACATTTTACGCGGCTGCGATTGAAGCCAACGCGGACGTGACTGTATTTACGCGGTCCGCAAAAAAAAAACTCCATCCCAGATCCGAGTAAAGAAAATCGCGGACCGCGCTCCTTATTTCGCGGCCGCGAATGACTAAATGGGGATGTGCCCAGTTTTACACTGACACCGGAACCTCCGTAGGGGTATTTTGTCCGATGATTTCATCTGTGTATAAATAGTTCTTTTCACAGTTTTAGGTGATCTTTTGTATTAGGGAGCTCGTGAACATCATCACTTTACCACTTTGAGTAATTTTAAAGTAGATTTAGCTTATAATTTTAGATTTTATTCTTGTAATTAACTTTTATGGCTTATATTTCATCTCCATCTTTGATTTCCACCTTAATTATGAGTAGCTAGACCCATTAGCTAGGGTTGTGACCCAACCCTAGTGTGGGTATTTAATGGGTCTTCAATTTTATGGCTTATTTGTTTATGGATTAGTAATATTTAGCTTGTTTCATGCTTTATCTGTTGAATTGGTGGTTGCAAATACTGATTCATGCCTTTTTGACTAGGGCTCTTCTTGAGAAAGAGGGCTCAAGTCTAGGTAAAATAGGCTAACAAGGAATTGATTAAATTCAAGAGATTGATAGCCCCAATTAAAGGGTTAAACCTAGAGACAGTAATACCCGACTTGAGCCAATTTCACTTGCACTGTTTGAACGCCCAATTAGGCTTGAGAAAGCTAATTCAGGCAAAGTCACTTAAACTACCGAGAGGTATAAAGTGAGGTTATATCACGACCCCAGATACAATAAGCTTGTCCTAAATTCTAGACCCCATTAGATACTCGCCTAGGTATAAGTCACTTCCCTAGTGCCTTTTATTAATTGAGAAAATTCCTACAAAAACATAATACTTAGATTATTTTCAGCAATTAATAGTAATACAATTAGAATAGAATCAAACCCACTCATGGTTAGAAGTGTAATTAAAGACAACACATATAGCTAGATTAGATAGAAACCCAACTCCCAACCAATAGTAACTCTCTGTGGATATCGATCCCGACCTTTCGGGTAAAAGCTACATCGATCACTCCTCGCCATTACATAGTGGTGCAGGGCTGGAGCCGATCATTTTTTGGCGCCGTTGCCAGGGAGTTAAACGATTTTGGCTATCTATCTGACTAGTTGTGTGTATTGTTTTTCTTTCCTTCTATTTTACTAACTTGTTTGTGTTAATTACTTTAGATACAAATTGCTGGTCCTCTTGGAATTGTTCTCTCAAGGAGGAGGTAGAAGATATTAGTGATGATAAGGCTCATTTGGTGCCTCAAGATCAAAGGAGAGGCCGCCAGGCCAACGAAAATACTCCAGACCCTCCCCCACCTCCTCCGCGAGCAGCTCATGTTTGGTAGAGTCGGGCGAATGTTCCTCAAATTAATCTGAATGTAATCAATCTTCACAAGGAACTCCAAGACCACGGACAAGCCATAGCTGAATTGACAACTACTATGAATCAGCTAGCAAACGCACAACTTCAACAAGTTCAAGGAACAAGGCAAGTAAATGCAATGGAAGGGGTCGATCTTTTGGTAAACAAGAGAAGACAACGTGGTCAGAAAGTGCAAATCAATCAAGATCAATATGAACAAATTGGAAGTGGCTACAACCAAGATGATTCTATAGATGACCAAAGCGAGGAAGTTTTTTATGCCAACAACTATCAAGGACAACGGAGCAATGCTCCAAACCAACAACGGAGATCGCAAGGGAATAATCAAAATTGGAACAACCAAGGGCAAGGAAACTGGAACAATAAAAACAACAACTCAAACAATTAGGGGAACAACAACCAGAATTTGGGTGGCACAACAATTGGAATGGCAATAACAACAACAATTGGGGAGGAAATAAAAATCGGGGGTTGAGATTTCAAATGCCCACGATACATCAACAACCCAAAAATCCACCTCCATATCAATATCAAGGGACGAGTTCTTCAAATAATGAAATGGGTCGGATCGATAATATGTTCAAACAGATGATGGAATGGATTGCCGATTCCGATGCTCAAACTGCCTCCCACACTACTTCCATCCGCAATCTTGAAGTACAAATGGGTCAAATCTCTCAAGCATTGAACACTCTCCCTAAGAGGTCACTACCAAGTGACACGGTAATAAACCCGAAGGGTGGGAACAATACAAGCCATGCTATGGCGGTGACCACAAGGAGCGGTAGAGGTGGTGAAACACGTACCTCCAAACAAAAGAAAATTGTGAGTGATGATGTTGAAGTGCAAAATGATGATGTTTCAATAGTTGAGGAGCAAGTGATTTAAGAGAATTTGAATGAGGAAGTGAGGATTGATATTCATGACAACGAGGAGGAGACTCAAAATGACGTGATCCCGCTTAGGGAACACGTAATAAACATACCGGAAATGGTAGTGCCAAAACCCAAGGCTCCTTTGCCAAGGCCTCCTCCGCCTTATCCTCAGAGACTTGCAAATAAAAAGAATGAAAAATAATTCAAGAAGTTTATTGAGATGATGAAAAGCTTGGCAATCAATGTGCCCTTGGTATAAGCTCTTGAGCAAATGCCGGGATACGCCAAGTTTATGAAAGACTTGGTGACAAAAAAGAGATCTATAAATTGCGAGACCATCAAAATGACTCATCAAGTTAGTGAAATTGTGCACTCGATGGCTCCAAAGCTTGAAGATCCCGACACATTTACCATTCCTTGTACCGTTGGGAGTGCGGAGTTTGCAAAGGCCTTGTGTGATTTGGGAGCAAGTATAAATTTGATGCCTTACTCCGTATTCAAGACTTTGGGTATTGGTCAACCGAGGGCGACTTCAATGAGGTTGCAAATTGTGGATAGAACAATGAAGATTCCTCTTGGTATTATTGATGATGTTCTTGTACGGGTCGACAAGTTTATTTTGCCAGCTGATTTCGTGATTCTCGACTACGAAGTTGACTATGGGGTGCCAATAATCTTGGGAAGGCCTTTCCTAGCAACAGGGAAGACCTTGGTTGATGTGGAAGCGGGGGCTCACTTTTCGGGTGGGCGATGAAAAGGTTATCTTCCACGTGTGCAAATCAATGAGGCAGTCAAATAGTATTGAGGTTTGCTCTTTTGTGGATCTTGTGACGGAAGTGATAATTGACGATACAAGTGCAATGATCAATGTGAAATATCCTATGGAAGCTGTTTAGTTGAACCATGAGGATGATGTAAAGGATCTCTTGGTTGAATTTCAAATGCCTTGCAAGGAATGAGATCCTACTCTTATGGTCCCGGTAAGCTCTCCTTGGACTTGGAAAATCGGAAGACTCTACCGACAAAGCCCTCGATCGAGGAGCCACCAACATTGGATTTGAAGCCTATCCCATCACACCTCAGGTATGAATTCTTAGGCCCTTCTTCTACATTACCGGTTAATTATCAGTGATGGGGGGGGGGGTCTCATTTCTGCAATAAGGCATTTGACACTTTGCTTGCAAAATATAGTGTCAATCACAAGGTCTCCACTCCTTATCACCCCCAAGCTAGTGTACAATTTCAAATAGGAAAATCAAATGCATCTTATCAAAAACTGTGAATGCAAGCTAGATGATGCGCAATGGGCTTATAGGACTGCATTTAAGACTCCAATCGGTATGTCTCCATATCGGTTGGTGTATGGTAAAGCGTGTCATTTTCCGGTTGAGCTAGAACATAAAGCCATGTGGGCCTTGAAGAGGTTAAATCTTGAGTGGGATGCTGCAGTAAATCTCTGGGTGGAACAACTCAATGAGCTAGATGAATTACAGTTTTATGCCTATTCAAGCTCATCATTGTACAAGGAGAAGATGAAATACTTGCACGACAAGTATGCCTGGAATAAGGAATTTAAGGAGGGTGATTTGGTCCTTCTATTCAAGTCCCGGTTACCTCTGTTTATGGGTAAGCTAAAGTCCAAATGGGGTGGTCCCTTTGAGGTAGTGCATGTAACACCTTTTGATGCTCTTGACTTGAAGAACAAAAATGGTAAAATCTTTCGGGTTAATGGGCATCGTGTAAAACATTACTTGGGGAAGTTTGATGACATCCACATGGTGGCATTGATAAAGTTTCACTGATGATGGTAACATGCATCGTGCTGCGACGTTTAATCAGGCACTTCTTGGGAGGCAAACCAAGTGATTTTTCTTTCTTTTTCATTTTTGTTCTTAGATTAGGCTCTTTTGAACTAACTGGTTATGAGCTTTGTGTAGGAATTGTTGATGCAGTGCATGACTAATACTGGAAAATTTGGCTAAGTGTGGAATTGGATCGCTGACCGTGCTCAAAATTTTGCGGTCACCAGAATCATTTTTGCAGGGGCACAAAATTGTAGCGGACGCGGACTTGAAAAGTCCAAAATGTAATATCTCTGAAGTTTCATCAGCGTCCGCGGTGGATTTTTCGCATTCAGCGGACCCTATTCCGCGGCCGCGCCCATTTTCCGCTCGCAGTGGTGTTATTGAGCCTGCTGCTCTTCAAAATAGTCAAAAGCGCGGACCGCGGTGGAATTCTGCAGCCGCACCAGATAATTTGATGTGGGCCCTTGGGGTTTTACTATAAATAGGAGGACCCTCCTCCTTTTACACTTTTCACATCCTCACTTCTCAAAGTCCCTTTTGCACTGTCCATCTGCTTCCTGTTGCATCTAAACTTCATCTTATTTAGCAAGAGTAATTTCTACAACAAATTAAACAACTGGTATGCTCAATTTCTTTGTCTTAATTTTAGTTCTTGTTTTCTTTTTCTTTTTAAATAGTTTCAATTTTAGATAGTTAGGGTTAATACAAGCCAATAATCAAAAGTAGACCTAAATTAAGCTAAAATTGGTTGGATAATTGCTTTTGATGCCTAATGGGGGTTGGGGTGTTTCACTTTGCTTTTTAATTGCCTACATTCTATGCTTAAATGTAAACCCTAGCTCATGCACGTCTCCTAAGAACCCGTTAGTTTTGAATTTCGCGGTCGCGGACATAATTTTGTGGTCCGCATTCATAAGCTTGCAGTGTAAAAATATGGGTTGAATTTTCGCGGCTGCGGTGATATTTTCGCTAAAAGCGGCTTGAATTACGCGATCGCGCTTCAAATTTCGCGGATCGCGGAACTAAGTATCAGAGAGTTGATACATTGGGTCTGCGACCGCATTCATTTTTACGCGGAAAGCGCTGAAGCTTTCGTGGCCACGTCCAAAATTACGCTGTCAGTGGTGGTCCATCTTCAGAGACTGGGTAGTCTGAACCCCAGCCTCTCACTGCCGCAACTCTTTTTTTCGCGGACAACGGTGGCTAGTCCGCGGCCGCATTGATTTTTCCACTGACAGAGGTCCATTATGCTTTGACATTGTAATAATTTATCTGATTTCATCTGATACTTGATTGAATACCAATACTAATGAGCTTTCACTGATTGTGTATGCAGACAATGGTTAGATCTCGAGGTGGACAAGATATACAACCAGGGAGGGGAGAGTCCTCCCGGGGCCGGGGGAGAGGAAAACAACCAGCTGCACCCTAGATCCTAAAGTCCTCATTGGAAAGAAACAGACCTTCTGGAAGCCCACTCCTGACACTTCGGGGACCAGTGAGTATGTCCCATCATAGGAGATTTTAGAGGGAGAAGCTGGCCAGACTCAATAGGAGGCACAATCCCAACCCCGTCGCCTCATAAATGAATCAACTTCTTTCTCCGGCTCTTATGATAGTTTGGGAGATAGTGACACTCCACCACCCCCGGCCCCAAGTGCAGCAACTCCAGCCTCCACACCAGCCCTAGTACATATTGATAGTGATGATGATGTCCCGGACAGGAGGGGTGGTGACACCCAGATAGGGGTATTGGTGATATCAAGGAACCTGGTGGTATGGCAAGACCGGTTTGTGAATGAGAAATCCTACCACAAGTTTCGGGAGTGGTGGCCTCAAAGGTCACTTACATTGTAGAGGGTATTCATTGAGCGAGACCTTCTACCCCACAACCCAAATATCAAGAGGCACTTTAATGATAGAATGGGGGGAATTTCTTCACCAGAAACTTGCCGGAGACCAACAAGTTTTTGGTCAAGGAATTCTATGCAAATGTAGCCCACATAAAAAAGGGCACATATTTGACCAAAGTACGCAACATAAAGATTATGTTTGATGGCAAAACTTTAAACGACTATGCTGGGTTCAATGACAAGGGCGAGTCTCTTTATCTGGAGAAGGTGGCTATGGATGAGTTAGCCCGCCCTTGGCTTGCTTCGGTGATTGCTATTCCAGGGACTAATCCAGCTTGGTTGACACTAGGGTCCATATCTACAGGAACACTCTGAGCTTCGAAGCGAAGGGGTGGTCTACTTTTGCGTGCAACCAGTTGGACCCTAGTACATATGCCAGTGTTATGCCGGTCTCCCGGGCTATTGTTGTGGGGGTTATCATGGCGGGGTTCCCGATCAACATCGGGAATATTATGGCCAGGTTGATTACCAGAGCGATTGGCAAGGATGAGAGTTCATATTCCTTCCCAAACTTCCTCACTATGTTCCTAGAGGACCAGGGAGTAGAAGGAAGGGACTTTGACACCAAGGTGAAGCCAAAGAGGCCATTTTCCTGGTACAGCCTTCAGGGTCCGGACAACTCCAAATCCAAGAGCAAAGCCACCACTTCCACTGTCCAGTCTGAAGAGCCAAGGGTGGTGGCCACTGGTTCCGAGCCTTCCACTGCCGAGGGTTTGTCTGCCTCCATGCCACTTCCTCTCTCCAGACCATCTGCCTCTATTCCTACTTCAGTGTCTTTTTATTCAGCATACTCTCAGACTGCTCTGAGGGTCAACCAGACATTGGCCAGCATCAACAATTGGCTGCAGGTAGCTACATCAAAGTTATATGTCTTATCCAGTGTCGTAGCAGCCAAGGCAGTCCCAGCCCAGCTCCAGATGCCTTTATCATTGGAGGAATTATTGAAGACCGTTCTTGACAACCAGAAGAAAATTCTGGAGTCTTTGGGAACCCATGAGAAGGAAATCAAATCCCTGGGTAAACAGGTAAGGAAGATGAAGAAGGGCCAAGAAGATTTGAAGAAGGAGGTGGCAAAGCTCACTGCAGCTGGTGACATTCCTTTTGATCTCCTCGTAGGAGAGCCTACCCCTACAGCTCAGACAACACAACCATCACAGATTCCAAAGCAGAAGGCCGTCAGAGAGCCGGTGAGGAGGGTGGTGATCCCTCAGACTGAGGGTTTGAAGATTCAACTGGAGGATCCCGAGGGAGATGACTCAGGCCAGCCACATGACCCAATCAATGACCCCATGCAGACAGAGGCATCATATGGAGTTTCCTTTACTCTCTACCTTTCCCCTATTCTATTTTTTCTTTTAGCATTGAGGGCAATGCTAATTTTTAATTGGGGG
>ML437937.1:163826-189102 GCA_005239525.1 Nicotiana knightiana
CTATTTTGATGATGGTTTGGTATGTAATAACCTTGATACTACTTTTTATTTTATTTACTTATCGTACTTTATTGTCATACTTTTTATCTTTGGTATGTATATAAAGTTACATTTCCATGTATACATTCATTCCCCTTTTATGTATATTCGTTTCAATCTCCTATTGTACATATTCATTTTACTTTCCGTATTTTTACTTTATAAATTCTTTTATAATTTTCCTAAATAGTTTAATTTCTTATTTATTTTGGTAGCTTCTTTTTGAATTTATAGCTTATTTTTACATTTTCGTGATAAGCCTTTGGTTCTCTTAATGCCACGGTTCTTTCCAAGGGTGGAATTTGTGTGAACCGGGTGGCTCTTCCCTACGATGGATGTCGTGACAACCTTCTTAAGGGATTGAGTATGTTTTTATTTTTGTTTTGATATATGGTAGTAATGAATAAAAGTGACTCAAGTAAGCTTCACTTGGCACCAACACATTTACCTTCGACCTCATGGTTAGAGACAAGTTGTAGACGAGACTAGCTCTAGTTGTGACCCTTAGAATCTTGAGATGACTAAAGTTATCATCAAGTGTTTGTTGTGTCCATATGTGAGTTTCAATCATAGCTAGGGTTGTTGTGGGCCCTCTACTATATTCTCTTTAACAATCCAGTGGCTTGAGAGGTGAGCTTTTGAATTGCAAGTCCAAGTGTCGTGCCAACAAGTCTAGAACTTGCCCCGAATATTTTTGTAGGAGAAATTCTATGTGTAGCTCAACTTGAGAAGTGATTATAGGCTCCCCTTGGTCCTATTTGAATTTGAAAACTTCCATAGCCTACCATATAATATCCTTAGTCAACCCCTTTGAGCCTAAGCCTTTTTCGTTCAATAACCGCATTACAAGCCTTCATCCGTTCTATAATGACCCTCTCTTGGCACCCAATCTTTCCTTAGCATTCTGATGAACAATAGTTAAAAACATAAGTTTGGGGGAGAGACAAGGAAATTCAAAGTGATGAAAGGTTCAAAGAACAAAAAAAGACTTGATGAAAAGGAATGGCAAAGAAAAGGATGAAAAACCAAAAAGAAGCATGTCAAAAGAAAATAAAAGGTTGAAAGGATTCAAGAAAACAAGGTTGAAAGGCTTGGAATGATGAGAAAAGGATAAAAATGATCGTCATATAGAAGAAAGAGCGACAATGTGACTCTCTAGTTCCCCCGAGGAAGAAGAAAATGACTCAAAGAGTCAAGAAAGAATAAGTCGAATTGAGAAAAATGGAGTGCTTAAGGAAATATGATACCATCATAGTTAATTATGTCCGACCTTGATCCAAAAAGCCTTCATTACATCCCGCTAAATCCCTGTAGGATTTCAAATTAAGCGAGCTTACATTAGTGGTGATTTACATAAGGGGCAAGCTTATGGTACTTAGAGCCGGACTTGTGGCATTCTTTTGAGAGTGATGAGCGCATTTATTGTCAATCCCGATTTTGAGTGTAAATTCTATAAGGTGAGATGAGCTCATGGAGAGGAAAGGATAAGGAGTCTGGGACCCACAGTGCCCTACGTGAGAGAGCGAGTCTCTTTGATGAATTGAATCAACTCTTAAAGCTTTTGTGTCACATTAGACCTATGGAACTCAAAAAATCATTGCATAATTTTGTCAATAATGCATTTGTGTTGAGGGTAATTGTTAGTTCCAATTGAAGCTTGATGAAGTTACTTTAGGACAACTGAAATTCTACTTCCTTTTTCTTTGTGGAGGTGGGAATTACCTTATTTGCGTGAGGACAAACAAAAGCTTAAGTTTGGGGGAGTTGATAACTAGGGATTTTAGCATACTATTTGCTCTCTTTTGCTTAGGTTTTGGGTTAAAAATGCGTTAAGGTATTCCCGAAAACTAACTTAAGGCTCTTATTTGTAGGTTTTGGTCAAAATGAGGCAAAGAAGCCTAAATGAACTCTTAAAGGAGTCGAACTTGCACAAGCCCAAAGAATGGAACTGGAGCTCTGTCAGCGCTATTACTATGCAGTCGCGTAAAACCCTCCGCTGAGGCGATTAAGAATATGCTACAGTGAAGTGATGTTCAGAGAAGTTGTAGCCAAGTGCCAACATTGCCGCTGACCACGATACAAAAGTGCGGCCGCGAGTGAAATTACGTTGAGAGCGGAAGATCAAGAATTAGAGACCTTACATCTTGGGCCAAGCAAAGAACGCGGTCCGCGTCATTTTTACGCGGTCGCGAAGCCACCTGACGCTGAGGCGGTTGATATTCCGCTGGGAGCGAGAGTAGGGGTTCAAAGAGTTGCAAGTGAAGTTAAATTGCAGAACGCGGTCCGCGAACATTTTACGCAGCCGCGATTGAAGACAACGCAAATGAGACTGTATTTACGCGGTCCGAGAAACAAACTCCATCCCAATCCGAGTAAAGAAAAACGTGGACCGCGCTCCTTATTTCACGATCGCGGATGACTAAACACGGATGCGCCCAGTTTACACTGATAACGGAACCTCTGTAGTGATATTTTTGTCCAGTAATTTCAGGTGTGTATAAATAGATCTTTTTCACATTTTTAGGCGATGTTTTATATTAGGGAGCTCAGGAACAACAACAGTTTACTACTTTGAGTAATTTTAGAGTAACTTTAACTTATAACTTTAGATTTTATTCTTGTAATTAACTTTTATGGCTTATATTTCATCTCCATCTTTGATTTTTACCTTAATTATGAGTAGCTAGACCCATTAGCTAGGGTTGTGACCCAATCCTAGTGTGGATATTTAATGGGTCTTCAATTTTAGGGCTTATTTGTTTATGGGTTAGTGATATTTAGCTTGTTTCATGATTTATCTGTTGAATTGGTGGTTGCAAACACTGATTCGTGCCTTTTTGACTAGGGCTCTTCTTGAGAAAGAGGGACCAAGTCTAGGTAAAATAGGCTAACAAGGAATTTGGGTGAATTCAAGAGATTGATAGCCCCAATTAAAGGGTTAAACCTAGAGATAGTAACACCCGACTTGAGTCAATTTCACGTCCACTGTTTGAACGCCCAATTAGGCTTGAGAAAGCCAATTCAGGCAAAGTCACTCAAACTACCGAGAGGTATAGAGTGAGTAATTAAGTGTGAGGTTATATCACAACCCTAGATACAATAAGCTTGTCCTAAATTCTAGACCCCATTAGATACTCGCCTAGGTGTAAGTCACTTCCCTAGTGCCTTTTATTAATTGAAAAAACTCCTACAAAAACATAATACTTAGATTATTTTCAGCAATTAATAGTAATACAATTAGAATAGAATCAAACTCACTCATGGTTAGAAGTCTAATTAAAGACAACACATATAGCTAGATTAGATAGAAACCCAACTCCCAACCAATAGTAACTCTATGTGGATATCGATCCCGACCTTCGGGTAAAAGCTACATCGACCACTCCTCGCCATTACATAGTGGTGCACGGTTGGAGCCGATCATGCACCTATCCTTTTGAAATCCTGGATTCGCCTCTGAGTAACAAAGAATATTAGCAATAATGTAACATGGTAACGGGCGTTAATGCCACAACATGCATAATATAGAACCATAAATAGGACTAACGAAGATGATTTTATATATATTTCACTAACGAAGATAATTTTATATAATGTAAAAATAATATCAATTGTTCGTACATGGTGTTCATATTTCGGTTTGGTCAAAAGTGAAAATTAATCTAATTAGGGACTGTTTCATTGATGGTATGGAATGATTAATTTTAGTGCCTGAATTTTGCTTAAAGATAATACATTATTTGATTTATAGCATAAGAAACAAGTAATTCTTACATATATTTAGTTTGTGATGTTTAATAATATATGTATTAAGTTGTACGAGAAGTTATACATGTATTTAAGTTGTAATATCAGTCAGATTTTGTACATGGTAGGGTTATCAATGATAACCTAATTCTCAACCATGAACTAATAAAAGGTTATGGCATGAAAGGTATTTTCCCTAGATGCATGATGAAAGTAGACATGAAGAAGGATTATAATTCCGTTGAATGAGGCTACTTGGAGCAGGTGTTGACAAGTTTGCAGTTCCGAGAGAAGTTTGTGAAATGGATTATGAGATGTGTTACAACAATCTCATATGCAATCATCATTAATGGGCAGCCTACAACACCATTTCAAGAAAAGAAAGGCTTGATATAGGGAGATCCCATGTCTCCTTATCTTTTTGTGCTGGCTATGGAATATTTGACTAGACTACTGAAAATACTCAAGAGGGATCCTAATTTCAACTACCATCTTAAGTGTGCCAGAATGAACATATTGCAGTTAAGCTTTGCTAATGATTTACTGTTGTTCTGCAGAGGACATATCATATCTATGCAGATGGTGTATAAGGGCTTATAGGATTTCTCAAAGGCTTCAGGATTAGTTGCTAATGCTGACAAAAGCTCTATTTTCTTTGATGGAGTAAATGCTGACAAACAACAGGAGATACTACATGTCCTAGGCTTTTCAAAAGGGACCTTACTAGTTAGATGCTTGGGAGTGGCACTAAGTACTAAAAGACTATCATTGGTTCAGTGTCAGCCTATCATTGAAAAGATGTTAGGAAGAATTCAATCTTGGACTTCAAATTTTCTGTCATACATAGGGAGAATACAACTTATTAAAAATGTGCTCTTTTCTATTCAAGTATTCTGGTCCCAGGTGTTTCTGCTGCCAAAGAAGTTGATCCAACTGAATGGAAGTGTGTGTCGCATATTCCTATGAACTAGAGGGGTGGAGGTATCAAATAAAGCACTACTGACATGGGACAAACTATTCCAACCAAGAGCAGCAGGTGGCTTAAACTTACTCGATGTAGATACATGGAATAAGACAGCTATTTATAAACTCTTATGGAACTTATGCAGGAAAAAAGATAAGATGTGGGTGCAATGGATTCATATTTACTATAAGAAGCATAACTCATTATGGAATGCTGAACCAAAACAAGCCTCTTGGATTGTGCAAAAGATATTGAAAGCCAAAAACTATTTTGAGGATGCTGGATATGGAGAAGAAGAGGTAGTGGGAATGAAAAGTTCTCCATCAAGGCCATGTATAGGCAGTTTAGAGGAGATTTTGCTAAAGTGTCATGGAGAAAACTGTTGTGCAGTAATACTGGGTTGCCTAAGTGGATTTTCACACTATATGTGGCTGTTCATAGAAGACTATTAACTAATGACAGATTGAGGGGATGGGGTTATTTGGAAGATACAACTTGTGCATTATGCAATACAAAAGAAGAATCCATTGATCATCTCTTCTTCAGCTGTTCCTATTCATCACGAGTATGGACAACAATGTTACAATGGCAAGGATTCATAGACAGGTGATGTTATGGACAAATGAGATAGCATGGGCTGAGAGACACTACAAGGGAAGGAGCACAAACGTTGAAATATTCAAGCTAACACTTGCAGACAACTTGTACTACATCTGGAAAGAAAGGAATGACAGAATCTTTCAACCAAAACAACGACCATCAACAGTACTTAGTAGACTAATAACACAAGATGTGCATGGTCGATGAGCTTCTCATTTGAAACTACAAAGAAGATTGATGGAGCATAATTACTATCCTACTTTGCAATTAGATAGTAAAATAATAATATAACAGTTAGTCATGAGGAAGGCTAGTTGAATTAAATCTGAGACTTATGTCCAGATCAGGCGTGAACACAACAGTGTAAATATTACTGATAAATAAAATTTTAATTACCAAAAAGAAAAGTTATATACAGAATTTTATATGGGACAATATATATATATATATATATATATATATATATATATATATATATATATAACATAAGATGTGCATGGTCGAGGAGCTTCTAAGTTGAAACTACAATGCAATTAGATAGTTAAATAGTAGTATAACAGTTAGTAATGAGGAAGGCTAGTTGAATAGCTAAATCTGAGGCTTATGTCCAAATCAGGCGTGAACAAAACAGTGTAAATATTACTAGTAAATAAAATTTTAATTACCAAAAAAAAAAGTTTTATATATATATATATATATATATAGACTAATAACACAAGATGTGTATGGTCGAGGAGCTTCTAAGTTGAAACTACAGAGAAGATTGATGAAGCTTAACGACTATCCTACTGTGCAATTAGATAGTTAAATTGTAGTATAGCAATTAGTAATAAGGAATGCTAGTTGAATAGCTACATTTGAGGCTTATGTCCACATCATGCGTGGACAGACCAATGTAAATATTACTAGTAAATAAAATTTTAATTACCAAAAAAAAGTTATATATATATATATATATATATATATATATACACACACACATCAATCATTATTAATCACTTCTATAAACAATACATGCAATAAAATCGTGGCATAAACGACCCCATTATATTATATGAAAGATTATTATAGGTGTTTGTAATTGTGTTTGATTTAAATTTCATGAAAATAAATTCCTATCAATAACTTTTTCCCCATAAGTAAATATATATCTAGCAAAAATTGAACAAATGGACGAATTTATATATGATGCATTGAAACATCAATATTCTTGGGACTTTTTCGTCTGTATACGAGAATTTAAATATATTTATCCGATTTTGTCTAAGTTTCATATTTATATAAAGTAACTAAAGTTTTTTACAAAATGTATACAAATTCAGTGAAAATTTACAATTTATTTACAACTTAAATACACATTTTTTTATATAGAATTCGGTCAAAAGTTATAAATTTACATACAATTTATATACAACTTATATACAATTAAGTAAGTTGAAAATATTTCATACCGTTTCTACACTCGACATATAAAATATATACAATTTGTTTATGCCTTCTTTTTAGAGTTTCAATATGAAATTTCTACCAAAATCACCTCGAATCTTCACCAAATTCTCTCAAAATTGGGATATAAACTCCAAAGAATTTTCCCAATCATCTGCAACAACACTCAATCCAAATAAAAATAATTTTGCAAATTTCGATTTTCGAATTCAAAACTTCTAAGTTTCCTAATGGATTAGCATATTTTTCAATTCAATCTACTCGCTTCTGATTAATACTATTTTTTTGTTGATTCCAAAAAACTAAAAGAAATTAACGACCTTCCCTCATTCAAAAGTGATAATTCGTTCATTATGACATATTAAAAAAATAAAAAAAAAGAGAAAATATAATAGAATTGGTTGATGCAAATCTCTTTGTTCTCGTAAATGTATGGCTGAAGTTAGGATAAAGAGGCTAAAACTTTTTTCTGATAATTTATATTCCTAGGAGAGAGAGTTTTAAATATCTCGGGTCAATTATACAAGGAAATGGAGAGATCGACGAGGATATATATTACACATCGTATTGGGGTGAGATGGATGAAGCGGAGGCTCGCTTCAAGTGTTTTATGTGATAAGAATGTGCCACCTAAACTTAAATGCAAGTTTTATAGAGCAGTGATTAGATTGATTATGTTATATGGGGCGGAGTGTTGTCCAGTCAAGAACTCTCATGTCTAAAAGATGAAGATAGTCGAAACGCGGACGTTGAGATGGATGTGCAGGCATACAAGGTTAGATAGAAATGTAAATGAAGTTATTTGGGACAAGGTGGACATGACCTATGCGGAGGATAAGATGTGGGAGACGAGACTTAGATGGTTCCGATGATGAGGAGATATGAGAGGTTGGCCCTGGAGGGCATAAGAAGATGTAAAGGTAGGTAGAAGAAGTATTGTGGAGAGGTAATTAGATAAGATATAATGTTGCACCAGCTCACTGAGGACATGACCATGAATTGGAAAGTGTGGAAGTTGAGGATAAATGTCTGAATTAGGATAGGTCGCATAACATTGTCCTTGTATATGATAGTAGCTTTAGTACATGAGTTATTATTTTTTGTGTATTTTCGTATTACTTGACTTCTGTGTTTGCTTGTCGTTGCTTTTGTTCTGGTCTTCTGATTAGAGTTTTCAATTTTAGTTTTGTATCTTTATATGTTGGATTCGGTTTTCTAATTAGTGTGCTTGCTGCTGCCCTTCTTTTATTTTTCCTAAGCCGAGGGTTTTCTGAAAAAAACCTCTCTGACTTCTTGAAGGTAGGGGTAAAGTTGTGTATATTTACCTTTCCCAGACCCCACTCGTGAAATTATACTAATTTTTTGTTGTTGTTGTTGTTGTTGTTGTTGTTGGGGCGGAAGAGAGAGAAAATATAAAAGATTAGAGCCTAATCCATTAGCTTATACAAAATTAATAATTTATATATGGACTTATAATTAAGTTAAAATCCGTAAGTGTAAATAAGTTTCAAAATTAATATAGATAAGTAAAAATCTCAATATTCTTACGTGAGGGATTTGCTCGAAGCAAATTACATTTATTCCCAAATTTACAATATTAAATTAACATCAATTTTACTTCTAAGCTTAACCAAACAACAACAACGCTTCAATCTCAAACAAATTTAACGATACTACAAGTTGAGATTAAATGAATAAGTAAAGATCATTTTCACTTTCTATGTCAAAAACTTTGACTTGCACTTGTAATATAGAATTAATCAAATTTGAATAATTAAAAAGAAAAATCCAGAAAACAAAAATAGGTCAGCTCCACACATCTAAACCCTACTTCTTCATCACCATCAACAAATCCAACCCTAAAAAAAAATGAAAACCCTAATCTCCAACTGATAAAATGATCCATTAAATCTCACAATCCTCTCGTATATCCCACACTCAGCAGAAATCCAAAATCACAATTCTCAAAAATGTCTCAAGATGGCGCAGCAGCAGCAATGGATCGGAAGAAGGATTCTCAATTAACAACAAACCCTACCCGAAATGGTAACGGTAACGGCGGAACAACAACAAACGGCGCCGTTTACCCGTCGCTCAATTCTCTGAGGCTGCGTTTAAACCCTAGCATTGATCACAAATCGGATAATTATGAGGATCTTCAATTGGATTTTAGTCCATTGTTATTTAGCTCACTCGAACGGTACCTTCCGCCTACTCTCCTCAATTCGTCACGTGACCATAAGGTTCATTACATGCGTGAAATTCTCCTCAAGTATTGTCCTGAAGGTGAACGTACACGTGTAAGCATAAGCATTTTCAATTTTGCAAATTACATTTTCGATTTTGCGTTTTGTTATTTGCGTGTGATAGTTGTTTTTCACTTTTCTGTACATTTTGATTAGTATATATATTGTGATAGAATGTGGGGAGTGATGGAAGCTGATAATGGAAAACTTAGAAGCTGAATTTTGTGATTTGTATTGCAATTTTGCATGTACATTTCCATTATGCAATTTGCTGAAAAATTAAATTTTTTAAATTTTTTTAATGTCGAATTAGTTTTTCTTAAATAAATATCCGTTGTTAGTATTAAAAAACAGCGGAAGCGCGGTTTGTGGAGCTTTAAATAGGCAGAGTTGTGAATTCAGCTGTAATTGAATGCTGATTGATGAGAATGAAAAATAAAAAGCTAGAAAAATCCGGGCTTTTTGATGGTTATTGCTGAAAATCTCGGGCTTTGTATTTATTCTCGTCCGTAATTGTCGTGAAGACAGATTTGCATTTTGCATGTGGGCTTTTTTTGTGATTTTTTGACGGTAGTGTCCGAGTCAGCTTGTGCGCACTTTAATTATTCTACCAGATACTTGCTACCTCCAACCAACACAAGTACCGGATAACTCTACCTACCAAGGCTTAAGCAGATGAGAAGAAATCATCTAATATTTTTTTGCCTCCAATACAAATTGAACCTAATACCTCATGATTCTCCTCTCACTTCATTAACCGCCAGGCCATACTCGGGTGCGACATAGCGTGTTTCTCTTTTCAATAGGCAAATGATTAAATTATTCAGGGAAATGTGACCCGAGTATAGATGAATATAAGAACAACCAAAATTTTGGTTAAAAAGAACAGGTGATCTTAGTTAAACCTACATGGTTAATTTGATTATAATGTGGTGGAATAGTTGTGTAAAACATACCAGTCTCCTAATGAAGTCCTTGTTTAAACTTGAACTATTACGAATGTTGTCTGCTGATATAGTCATTGTCCTTTGCTTTGCAAACTTTTCATTGCTATTTGTGAGATTCGTATTCTCTCTCTCTCTCTCACGCACATTCCGAAACTCTATCAGTACAATATTGTTTCATCTCCTCTGCTTTAACAGGTGCAGAAGCATAGGGAATACAGACAGAAGATTATATCAAACTATCAGGTATTTACTTTTTGCAGAAGGGATTTACGGTTAATATTTAAATGATGGTTGTAAATGAAGAAATCAATTTTTATGCTTTTTGCTGTTAACTCTACTAAATTAAGGTAAGGAGGTTTACATAACTTTGCTTGTATTTTCTCTGGAGGGAAATGCCTTTCAATTTGACGAATTATAAGCATAGGAATGTAGTACTCGTTGATCTTCATTGAATCAGCATTAATCTACTTTCTTTCTAATTACCTTCCCTTTTATTCCAGCCTCTACACAGGGAGCTATATACCATGCATGCTGCGAATTTCTTTGTACCATCATTTCTTAAGGCGATTAGTGAGAACACAGAGGAAAGTTACAGAAACATAATGTCAGAACCCTCTCCCGGAGTTTTAACATTTGAAATGCTTCAACCACGATTTTGTGAGATGATGTTGGCTGAGGTATCGACCGGCTTGCTGCTGTTATTTTGCATGCTAAATCTAGTTTTCTTTGTAGTTTAGCTTTTCTGTTTTCTTATCAGGTTCTGATTGCTTAGGTAGAAAACTTTGAAAGGTGGGTCCGTGAGACAAAGTTCAGAATAATGCGTCCCAATACAATGAACAAGTTTGGTGCCGTTCTTGATGACTTTGGCCTCGAAACTATGCTTGACAAGCTGATGGAAGATTTCATTCGTCCCATTTCAAGAGGTAAAAACTTTGTTATTGACTAGGATGCAGTAAGAAAGGAAATAGGAGCTGATTGAGAAAATTACTTGGCTCTTTTATCTTCTTCTTTGAAATTTTTGTGCAGTTTTCTTTACTGAAGTTGGTGGATCCACACTTGATAGCCATCACGGTTTTGTTGTCGAGTATGGGATGGATAGAGACGTTGACTTGGGTAAGTTTCGTTATACTTCTTGTACTGGCACATTTTTGCTCTTTCTTTAATGAAGTTATTACCTTATAAAAAAAAGGTTATTGTTTGTCTGGTAGTTACTGGGGTCAGCTATTGCTTTGAAGTGCTTCAAAGCCTTTTGGTTCTTTGAGGGACACTGTCTTGAATCTCAACCGATTTAATTTTCAGGTTTCCATGTTGATGACTCAGAAGTAACTTTAAATGTGTGCTTGGGTAAGCAATTCTCTGGTGGAGAGCTGTTCTTCCGTGGAGTGCGGTGTGAGAAGCATGTAAATACTGAAACACAACCAGAGGTAATAATTAGTCCATCGCGTGACTTGATAAACTGTGCACGAGGAATCTTTGTTCCAATAGGAAGCCACGTTTCCATTATTTCATATTTATCAACAAAAAAATTTCTATTATTTCATTTTTTTTTGGTTTAAATGGTTATTGTGTTGTCGAAAGTAGTAGCTTTTTCAAAGTGCCCTTACTGTCAACAACCTGGTAACTAAGTGTAGTGCAACTTTTTCAGAGAAAAGGCTTGCTGTTTATTGTGACAATTTGAAGCCGTGACAAATGATAAATCTGAGTTTCAAAGCTTGATCTATGACAATCTTCTTGATCATGATCCGGAATGGAAAAAGGCAGAAGACTTTTCTTATTTCCTTTACTTATCGAAGTCAAAATGATTCCATTGATATCCACCAACCACCATACAGTGTGGATTAATGATAAGCTTCAGATGAAAAAACAGTAAACAGAAACATCCAACTAATATAAAGAATATGACATGTCGTCTTTACACCAAAAGTACAAAGAAACATAATGTACATTTTAACTCTCCACAATGGACTCTCAACCCCTTCGAACATTTCTTCTGCTCCTCCAAATTAGCCAATTAAAAGAGGAGCAACTTTCCACTAGTCCCTTATACTGGCATCCAACCGGTGGTACCTTTTATTGGCACCTTCCTTTGAACTGCAGATTTGCTCACTTCATCTCTATATTAATAACAAGTGATAATGAACTGCATATAAATGTTCACATTGCTTGTACTATTGAAGAGATGGAAGTGTTGTATTAATTTTGAATCTTCAAAACATGCTAGATAGCTTAGGTTTCTAATGTTTTATAAGTTATAACCAGCATTATCTTTGTACTATCACAGTATCAGCTTGATGCTGTTTTTTCTAATAAAGTCTTACCTCATCAAGTGATAATGAATATATGCTGTGTTTGCTTGATTACTAAGTGTATCAGCTCATACTCAATGTCTACATATGGTGTAATAGTGAAGAAAGAATGTTGTTAGCTCCACTTTAGGTGTGTGTTAGAGTAGAAATCATCAAATTCAGAATATAACTTAAGCAAGTCAAAAGCATGAGCATTCACTATGGATTTGGAACAATTTAACAGGAGATCTTTGACTACTCCCATGTCACGGGGCGTGCAGTGCTTCATCGTGGTCGCCATCGGCATGGTGCTAGAGCAACAACATCAGGGCAGAGGATCAACTTGTTGTTGTGGTGCAGAAGGTATTAGATACTGTTGCCTTGCTATTTTGGTCGTTTCCACTAGACAATTTGCTTCAAACGCAGTCAGGGAAAATTTGTTGTTTTTGGAATATTTACTGCTTCATTACCTACTGTTTGAAGTGATGCTGTGCTTTCTAATTGTTTGAGTACAGCGGCATATGCAGCTCTTTGGTGACTGGTTCATCTGAACATCGTATTCCCGCTAAATTTCAACAAATATTAGATCTAAACTCATAATTTTTAAAAGAACAATGAGTTCACAACTAAGAACCTTAAAGGTCAAACCCGTCAAAATTTAAATCCTTGTCCGCCTCTTTTTGAATATGCAATATTGATGTTTAACTATAGTCTCCTTTTCATCTGCACAGTGCCCCTTGATGCAAGTACTGAGAAGTATTTTATGCATGTCAACTTTCAGTGACATGAAGAATAGTGTAAAGTGACGGTGGGGAAAGGAGAGAATACTGTCTTATAATCATGAAAAGGAGACCTGAGATTTATATTTCTTGAGGCACCTAAATATATGTGCCATGCTGGGTTGGTAACTGAAAATGGCATGAGTTAACTGTAAAGATTTTTGTTTTCTGAAATTTTTTTGCTGCAACTCAATCAGACCAGATCTCAATAACTTGGACGTCTTACTTTCATTCTCATCTGCCAGAATCGTTGAATACCTAACAATTGCTATCGTTCCCTTACAGTTCAGTCTTTAGAGAGCTAAGGAAGTACCAGAAGGACTTTTCCAGCTGGTGTGCAGAGTGCCAGCGCGAGAAGAAGGAAAGACAACGGCTGTCTATTGCTGCTACTAAATTGGTATGTACTAACTTGTCTCTCTTGTAATCTCTTTAGCCAAAGTTGACAAGTTCTACTTATGCATTGCGACATTAAACGCTAAAATATAGTTAAAACAAGTCGAAGTATGTTTCTAATTTTTTTTGTCCTGTATGTTTTCCAGGAGCTGCTGAAAAGAGAAGGGGAAACTGCTACATAGCTGCTCATTCTGTTTTCGCGGCTAATTTTTTTTGCTTCTCCTTTTGCCTCATGTAATATAGCTTTACGCTCATATTCAAGGCCGAAGCACTTTCTTGTTAGATATAATGTAATATTAAAGGGTGTTGTTTGTGTTACTGAAATAGCTGTACATGTAAATCGGGTAGGTACCCCCCTCCTATTTGCCAACTGAGATGGTATCAGTACAAAACTGGCAATCGTGTAAGCATTGTTTTATAGTTATGTTTGTTATTGGGGGCAATTTCTTTCTCAAGATAGGCTATGCTATTGTGTCTAATTGGTTATTCCTTTGTCAATCAAATAGAACCTTGTTCTATTAATGGTGGTCTAATTGGTTGACAGCAACAAGAAACCAGATGAGAGAAGCATTGAAGATAGTAAACTAAGGCTCTTAAAATCACAAACATCATTACCATCCTTCTATATGGTAGTCTGTGTGACTGATTACTGACAAAACAAATGCACAACAATTAGGCCAGCTATTCCTTGGCTTTTCTAGCCATTTTCAAAACAAACCAATATTATAAAATGCGCAACAACAATGAGCATAAGAAATTTATATCAATTGGAAGACGCTTAGTTCAATTAATTAATAATGCAAACCTTGTGTCCTCTCTCAATGTATTTCATAGCCACAAGCTCGTTGTTCTCCTTGTGCCTCATAATCTTTGCCACACCAAAATTCCCTGACCCTATGTCTTTCACAAGCTCCTATTTTTCCATTTTCTTATCCTTCACAAACTTCACTATATATTAAAATAAAACACAGAATCCCTTACTAAAAATGACAAATCCAGAAAAACCTTTCAAACACCAATCAGTGTAAAATGCATCATCAGAAGAAACAAAGACAAAAAATGATTTCAAAATCAGGATTGCTAATTGCTGGTATACATCGATCAACAAGTCTGTAAACTTTCATTTGCATCAAGATAACGACTATCTACTTGAAGTCCCACATTTAATCAGAGGTGAAAAGTATGTGAAGTACACAAAATAAAATTTCATGAAATGTTATTTTATATATCTAGAATAGTGTTACAGAAAAAGATTTAAAAATTACCGAAAAATAAATCGTTCCTATTCCATATTTTGAGGAATCATCTCAGCACCTAATTTCCCTGTTGGTTCATAAATCTCAGCAAGAAAAGTACTACTTAAACCTCAAAAAAGATATTGATTATCTTCCGAGTCTCGGATTAAATTTCAAAAAACTTATTTGAATACTATATTTGTAGCTTCAGTAGTTATTTGTCCATTGTCATCATAAACTAAAATTTTTAATTCCTTTCTAGTTGTCACCCGGGAAAGAGCAACGTATAGATGTCCGTGTGTAAACACAGGTTTCTTCAAAAATAATTTTACGTGAGAGAATGACTGTCCTTGACTTTTGTTGTTTGTCATGGCAAAATATACAACGATTGAAAATTGTCTTTGCTAGAACATAAATGGAATTAGCATTAGATGTAGTCAGTGTCATTCTTGGAATAAACACTTTCTGTCCAACTATCTGCCCTGATAAAACCTTAGCTTCAATAACTTGATTTTCAAGTTTGGTTATGATCAACCTTGTTCCATTACATAATCCTGTTGACTGGTCAATTTGTCTTAATAACATCATCGAAATACCAACCTTTATAGTAAGAGCGTGATTTGGAACTCCTGAACATTTAATAGTATATAAGAATTCGGATGTATGTACATGTTCCAATGCTGAATAAGTATGGTCAGAGCTGCAAATTGTATCCGGACCCAAATATGATTTCTCAGAATTTTTCATTAAGCAAATCATATATTCGTTGATTGATTCCTCCATATCAAGAGTTGGAGCAAGAATGACTCTTTGTTGGAGGTATCCTATATCACTGCAACGATTGTTGAAATCGGGATATGTACTTTGTACAATTACATATATTGGATCAACAGACTGTTTTATCAAAAGATCATCTGGTATTTGAAATTTTTCATAGCCATCAACAGAAGTACCAATCATATCATCGTCAATTGCCAAAATCCAATATGAAAAAACTCTCAACTCATCCAGATGAGTCCTTATTTCATTACCTTGCAATCTCATATTCTTTGTTAACTTTGAGAATTGACAGTGAAGCCACAAATAAGAAGAATTGAGAGATGCATTGATAATATCTTGCCTAGTACCTTTCCGAATGACAGGCAATATTTGTCTGAAGTCACCACCAAGAACAACTGTTTTACCTCCAAATGATCGGTCTAAATTGGATGCATCTTTAAATCTAAGAATATCTCTTAAAGTTTTATCATGAGGTTCAAAAAAATATCTATGCATCATGGGTGCCTCATCTCAAATAATCAACTTAACCTTGATAATTACAACAACCAGTAAAATCCCACTAGTGGGGGGTTTGGGGAGGGTAGAGTGTACGCAGATCTTACCTCTACCCTGGAGGGTTAGAGAGACTGTTTTTCGGAGACCCTCGGCTCAGAGACAATAGATCCATGACAACAGTAGAAATCATAAAAATAATATCAGCAACGTGAGAGACAACAAATAAATGGAATAGCAGTAACACAAATATTATGCGAAAGTGTGAAATACAACATAAACCGCTAGAAGTGCTAGACAAACACTATCATACTAGCCGGTACAAAGAGGAAAACCTCTCAACTACCCCTTAATCTATAACCCTATTGATCGACCTACACACCTTCCTAACAAGAGTCATGTCCTTGAAAATCTGGAGTCGCGCCATGTCCTGTCTGATCACCTCGCCCCAGTACTTCTTAGGTCGCCCTCTACCTCTTCTCGTACTTGCCAAAACAAACCGCTCACAGATCCTAACCGGGGCATCTAGGCTTCTCCTCTGCACGTGCCCGAACCATCTAATTCTCACTCCCCGCATCATGTTGTTTGCCGGAGCCACGCCCACCCTCTCCTGAATATCTTTATTCCTAATCTTATCCAGCCTAGTGTGCTCGTACATCCATCTCAACATCCTCATTTTTGCTTCTTTCATCTTATAGATATGTAAATTCTTGACTGTCCTCAGCCCCATACAACATGACCGGTCTAACCACCACCTCTATAAAACTTTCCTTTGAGTTTCGGTGGCATATTCTTGTCACACAGGACTCCATACGCTAACCTCCATTTCATCCACCCCACTCCAATACATTGCATAACATCCCATCAATCTCCCCATCTCCCTAGATAATTGGCCCTAGGTACTTAAAACTTTCTCTTTTGGGGATGACGTGTGAGTCAAGCCTCACTTCCGCGTCCGCTTCCTCCGTCACGCCGCTGAACTTACCCCCCGCATATTAGGTTTTAGTCCTATCAACTTAACTCCAGGGACTGCCTCCATACCTCCAGTCTCCCATTAACGCCACCTCGCGTGTCATCAATCAGAATTATATCATCAACGAACAACATACACCATAGAACCTCTCCTTGAATATGGTGTGTCAGTGCGTTCATCGCCAGGGCAAATAAGAACGGGCTGAGCGAGATCGTTGGTGTAACCACATAATCACCGAAAAAGGCTCCGAGTCACCTCTCACAGTCCTAATCTGAGTCATATCTCCATCATACATATCCTTTATCGCCCTAATATAAGTCACCGGCACACCTTTCACCTCCAGTCATCTCCCTAAGGACCTTGTTATACGCCTTCTCTACGTCAATAAACATCATATGCAAATCCCTCTTCCTATACATGTACTGTTCCACCAGCCTCCTGATAAGGTGGATAGCTTCCGTAGTAGAACGACCTGGCATAAACCCGAACTGGTTTTATGATATAGACACCACCCTCCTTATACCCTTCCTTCCACCACCCTCTACCAAACTATCATGGTATGACTTAGTCACTTGATACCCCTATAGTTGTTACAATCCTGGATATCACCTTTGTTCTTACACCGGAACCATCGTACTCCATCGCCACTTATCAAGCATCCTCTTTATCCTAAAGATAACATTAAACAACCCGGTCAGGCACTCCAAGCCTGCTCTACCCGCATATATCCAAAGTTCTATTGAAATCTCGTTTGGTCCGGTTTCTTTGCCCCGACTCATCTTACCCATAGCTCCCACGACCTTCTCAACCTTAATGCGCCTATAGTACCTAAAGTCGTGGTGACTCTCGGAGTGCCCCAATTCCCCTAACACGATGTATCTGTTCCCCTCTTCATTGAGACGTTTATGAAAGTATGACTGCCATCTTTACTTAATTTGGGCCTCTTCCATCAATACTCGACCTTCCTCGCCTTTGATACACCTCACTTGATCCAGGTTGCGAGACTTCCCCTCTCTCGCTTTGGCCAACCGAAATAACTTCTTGTCCCCACCTTTGCCTTTAGATTCCTCATACAGTCGATTGAACGCAGCAATCTTAGCCTCCGTGACTGCTAATTTCTCCTCCTTCCTACCTCCTTATATCTTTTTCTGTTCGCTCTCCTATGATCCTCGTCGGTGCTCTCTACTAACTTAAGGTAAGCCACTTTCATTGCTTCCACTTTACCTTGGACCACGCATGTGAACATGTAATTTTTACCCTACCAAAATATTCCTACAAAATTTATAAACAAATTATTCCTATTTAGTTTTAGATTTTTTTTAGGATTCTTTGTAATTATTTGTAATTATTTGCATTTAGTTGCATTTTTCATTTTTGAAGTTATGAAAACTAACAAAAAATATTTAAATTTTCATCATATTGTATTATTAGGTTTTTAATTTAATATAATAACTAATTACGCTTTAATCATATTATTAAAATAAAATCACAAAAATTGTTTATGTTTGACATTTTTTAGTTTCAATGTTAAAACTAGTAATTTTTCTTTTTAAAACTTAAGGTTGACTAATTGTGTAAATAATACAAATAGATAATTAGTATAATTTTATAATCTAAGATAATTTAGTGTTTAATTTAGGATTTAATTAAAATTAGTTAAATTTTAAAAATAATTACACAAAATGGGTGTAACTGCACCTTGGCCGGACTGGGCTAAGTTTTTAAAACCAGCCCAATCCAAATATTCAAATGAAATACCCAAGCCCAATCCCCTAAACCGGTCCAATCCTGCCCAAGCTAAAATGGCGTCGTCGTCAAGTAATCCATGCCGTTGATCTTCAATAAATCCAACGGCTCGGAACTCATCCCCATTCTCATATATAAATGTCTTAACCCCTTCCTACCCCCTCATTTCAAACCCCTCACTCTCTCACATCTCTCTCTCTCAACCGCCCCAAAACCCTAGCCGCCCTAACACCTGCGTCCAAACCTTAGCCGCCCTAATACCCTCCGCCCAAGCCACCGCCGAAAATCGCCTGAGGCGGCGGCGAAACCTAAAACTACCCTAAATCCACCCTATTCTCTCCCCATTCTTCATAAACCTCACTCCCATTAATAAAACCCCCAAAATACCATAAAAACCAACAAATCTCACACCTAAAAGAGCCCGAAACCCTAGCTTCGCCGCCAGAAATCGCCTACGGCGGCGGTGGGACTCCAAAATCCATCAAACTCACCCCATACACTCTCCTCACCTCCCTGAACCTCACCCTACCAACCAAATCTCCTAGAAACCCCACTAATAATCTCAGATATGAAAACCTAGAAACCCTAGAGCCACCGCCGAAAATCGCCTATGGCGGTGGAAAAACTCTAAATTCACCTAAACTTATACCCTACAACCACCACACCCCCTAGAACCCCAATCTACCCATAGATCCTAAAAATACCTATTGAAAACTCTAGATCTTAGATCTGAGATTTTCAATAACCTAAATCCAACCTAGTCCGTCCAAAAAATTGTCACGACCCAAATTCCCAACCATCGGGATCGTGATGGCGCCTAACATCATACTAGCTAGGCAAGCAAATGTTAGAATTTAGCTAACTATTTTCTTTAATTTTTTTTTATTTGAATATAAATAAACAGTCTAAATCAGGTGATAACAAATCCTCAATTTAAATAAATATTGCTTAACCTTGAAACTATTACTACCACCTAGAACTGGTGTCATGATCCATGAACGCTCTATGAATAGCTACAAATACTGGTCTGAAAGAAAAGTACATATGTCTCGAAAGAAAATAAAATAGCAATGTAGAGCATAGAAAAGGGGACGCTAGGGCCTGCGGACTACCTTGGGTCTCCTAAGTGAATGTCTGTAACCGACCTCTCGATCAGCCACAATCAGCTCAAAATCTGCACAGAAAGTGCAGAGTGCAGTATCAGTACAACCGACCTATGTACTGGTAAGTGTCGAGCCTAACCTCGACGAAGTAGTGACGAGTCTACGACGGGGCTTTTATAACATAACCTGCATACAATTTATAATAAAGCAAAAAAAAGAAGTACGAAACGAAATGGAACAGTAACTTGTAGTAAATAAATATGGAACCCAGCTATCTTGTCAGTACTCAGGTATAACCAAATCCTTAGAAGAGTCTCAGTGCCACATAATAAAATCACTACAGAGGTAGAATACATAAACAAAAAAAGGATGCGGCGCGCATTCCGATCCCATCATATAATTAGTAACACTGCGGACATTCACCCTTATTACTCCTGTTGTGGCGTGCAACCCGATCCCACCTGTCCACCTTTATTACTCCTCAATATATCTCCCTTATTCCTCCTGTTGGGGCATGCAACCCGATCCCACATGTCCATCCTTATTACTCCTTGTTGCGGCGTGCAACCCGACCCCACCAGATAATCACATTTCACCCTTATTCCTCCTCAATAAGTCACCCTTATTACTCCTGTTGCGGCGTGCAACCCGATCCCACTATATCAGTACCAATCACACCATAAGAACATGTATTTTACAATTTAGCTCATGATCCTCCACAATATTTAAGCCTCAACCAAAGATGACAGAAATCAATACAATTATGAAACTTCACCAATTAATACTACACACCGAGAACGACCGAAATATACTATGAAACACCGACCAACCAGATTGAACCAATAATGTAACACAATGAAACTGCAGAACAACTAATACTTTCAATAAGGAAACAACATCTAGCAAGAAGCAATTGGACATAGAAACATCAATAAGCATGAAACAGTTAAGACGGGAAGATAATAAATTAGGAACGAGGAAGAGAACATGATAAACAATTAATTTTGGCGGCATAGGCACTCGTCACCACACCTATACGCCACGCACAGGGATCCCTAATCCCTCGAGTCAATGTTAGAAAAAATACTTACCTCAATTTCGCAGGCCACTCACTGCTCAAGTACAACTTTCCCTTTAGAATTCACCTCCAACCCACTCGTATCTATTCATAATTAGTTTAATATCATCAATTATCACTAAAGGAATCAACTTTAATGCTTAATTATAGTTTTCCTAACAAAAGACAAAAATCGATCCCGGGCCCGCTTGGTCCAAACTCAAGGTTCGGACCAAAAATTTGTTTACCCATTCACCCCCGAGCCCGAATATGCAATTAGTTCCGAAATTCGACCCCAAATCGAGGTCTAAATCCCCAATTTAGTTAAATTCCCAATTCTCCCAAAATCCCTAATTTCTACCCTTAAAGAACAAGATTAAAGTTTAGAAATTCATTAAATGATGATGAAAATCAAAGAAAACAAGTTAAAAGGTGAAAACTATGATTGGGTGTCGAAATCCCTCTTCAAGAATCGCCCTAGGTTGAGTTCTAATGAAGGAGTTGTGAAATTTTTGAAAAATCCCGTGCTGGTTCTGTTTTAACACACAGCCGTCAGACCTTCATCGTGTTCGCGAGGGGTTTGGCGCATTCACGAAGCAGTGGCTCTAGTAGCCTTCGCGTTCACGAGATACTCTCCGCGTTTGCGAAGGCTTATTCCCACCAGCCTCCGCGTTCGCGAGCCTTGTGCCGCATTCGCGTAGAGCATGATTCCCCTCCCCCAGTACCCAATGCTTCACGTTCGTGGTAGCCTGGCCGAGTTCGCGAAGGGTAATGCCTCCAACGCTCCGCGTTAGCGACCAGCCCTTCGCGTTCGCATAGAAGAAAGTCTCACCTAGACAAGTTTACTCTTCGCGTTCGCATGAGAAGCTTCGCGAACGCGAAGAAGGAAACCAACAAGTGCGGAAGCTGCAGAAAAACCAGAATTTCCTAAGTCCAAAACATCCCGAAGCCTATCTGAAACTCACCCGAGCCCTCGAGGCTCCAAACCAAACACGCACACAAGTCGAACAACATCATACGGACTTGCTCGTGCGATCAAATCGCTAAGATAACACCTAAAACTACAGATTTAGCATCAAAATCAATGAAATTCTCAAGAACCCTTAAAGTTTCTATTTTCTCAATCGAGGGTCCGAATCACGTCATATAAACTCCGTTTCTCACCAAATTTCACAGACATGGTCTAGATATTATAACGAACCTGTACCGGAATCCGAAACCAAAATACGGGCCTGATACCATAAAAATCAAGTATAAATCACATACTTTAAAACCATAAATTTTCTGGAATTCAATTTTAGTCAAAAATTCATTTCTTGGGTTATGGACCTCGGAATTCGATTCTGGGCACACGCCTAGATCCCATATTTTATTACGGACCCACCGGGACCTCGGAACACGGGTCCGAGTCTGTTTGCTCAAAATGTTGACCAAAGTCAACTAAAAATTATTTTTAAATCCCAAAAATTATCATTTCATATATTTTCACATAAAGGCTTTCCAGATTCACACCCGAAATGTGCATGCAAATATAGGTGAATGAAAATAAGGCTTTTAAGGCTAACGAGCTCGGAATAGAGTTTAAATAACGGGAAAAAAGAAATCTAGCCGCGAAAAATCCTCCTGTCAAGGTCTCCCATCAAGGATCTCAGATCCCAGATGGGAGTCTTGGCATAAGGCTTTTTAGCGGCTAGATTTCTTTTTTCTCATTATTTTCTATTTTTACGTGTTTTATTGTTATATTTTGTGTTACTGTTTTTTATTATTATTTGTCTATTATATCATTTAAATTAAATAATTAAACAGACTTAGTTAAGAAGAAGTAAAATCAGTGTTAGGTATAACTTCTTTTTCCTCTTTGCTTTACTGTTTTTCATTTATTTTTTGTCACGACCCAAATTTCCCTCCGTTGGGTATCGAGATGGCACCTAGTCTTAGGGACTAGGTAAGCTTAACATTTCCACTGAACAACAACAATAATAAAGTAATTTTAAAAATTTCTAAATAGAATTCTTGACAGAGTTTATAATTTCCCAAAACTCGGTAAGTACAAGTCATAAGCTCTACGTAATCTTTCTATCAAATCTAAGTACAACTGCCTAGGAATAAGTAAGTATAGTTGAATAGAAATAAGACAGGAAGGTGACTCCGAAGCCTGCGAATGCAGCAACAGGTTACCTTCAGTCTCCTCAGCAACGATCTGCGCATCTACCAACAACCATAACCTGAAGCTACACACAAAAATGTGCAGAAGTGTAGTGTGAGCACACCACAGCGGTGCCCAGTAAGTATCAAGACTAACCTCGGTGAAGTAGTGACGAGGACTAGTCAAGACACCACCGATCTAATAAGTAAAAAGGAAAGATGTATAAATGACCGATCCAAAATATCTATCTAAAGATTTCTCAATGTAATTAACGATATGATCGAATAATACAAAAGAAAATTCAATAATCACGATCAACGGACAACATAATAGAAATACTCAAAGAGAATGGAAAGGATGCAATCCAATTGGCGAGAACTACAACCCAACAAAAACACAAGCAACTCAGCACTACATCAATTTATTCACGTCAGGCCTTAGCTAATGACTCAATAAAACTGGTCAAACTTTCGAGTGAAAACCTTTAAATCGTGAGTTCATTTTGAAAACTTTAAAGATATAATCATTTCGGAATAGAGAAATTTCTTCTTTGAAACATACTTTCTCTGAATGTATATTTATATATTTTTATAAAGAGAAATTTTTATAACATAGTCTCTTCAAATACACTTCTCTTTCAAGTATCATCAATACACGTGATGTTCAAAATATATTTTCCCAAGTACTGCTCTTTCAAATATCATCATTTTGCAAGACAAATGTTTTTCAAATATATTTTCTAAAGGAAGTCCTTTAGACATAACTTTTCCTGGAGATAATTGCTTTTCAACTATTCCTTTAAGTATATATATTTATATATTTTGATTCAAATCTCCTCAATCATAAACTACCGGATCTCAGTCCGCCACTCAGAATTTTTCATGCAATGCAGTACAGGGGGAAAGCTCCCGGATCTCTGTCCGTAGTCCCAATTTAAATATGTGATGAAAGGGGAATCTCCCGGATCTCTGTCCGTAGTCCCAATTTAAATATGCAATGCAGTAAAGGGGGAAAGCTCCCGGATCTCTGTCTGTAGTACCAATTTAAATATGCAATGCAACCACTGAGGGAAACAACCAAAATGCGACATAAACAACATATATTGCCACAAACGGCGCAAAAGCAAACAAGGCCGAATACAAAGTGCGATGAGCAAATCAGTACAAAGACTTAAATCACAAAAGTGGTAATAACTCGCTCATAAGAAGTAGCCACTGAGAGGAATGCCAAACACAAAGAGAGAACAACATAACGAGGGGAAAACAAGAAAAATATAGCAACGATTCTATACATTCAAGTTTGCAACCAAGAAACCAAATCATCCCGTCAAGGGAATCAGTTATAACCAATCTCACTTAGCTTCACCGAATAAACTCAGTTTGAACAATGCTTAATAAATAGGCAGCACATGAAGGAAGACATAGCATAACGGTAGGAAAAAAAATGAAGTCTTCATTTAAGTCAATTAAGATCATATAAGAATCAAGGAATGCTAGGCAAGTACTTCTAACTTGAACAGGAGGAGATGAGATTAGGAATCAGGAATTCAGATATAACAAGTTCAATTCATATACGGGGAACATAAGGACCCAAAAATCCCTAAAGGGCAATCTATTTGCAAATAAGTTCGAGTACACACTCGTCACCTCGCGTACGCGGACGCGGACTACAATCAACATAGAAGACTCAATCCTAAGGGGTAGTTCCCCCACACAAGGTTAGGCAAGATACTTACCTTGACTGCGCTAATCAACTCAATACCATGCTCTTTCCACGAGTACTCAACTCCGAGTGGCCCAAATCTAGACAATTCGATTGCATAGAGTAAATATCATCACAAGGAAACAAAATAATTAATAAGTCCGAAGCTAATACGCGAAATAAATAAATTCGCCCAAAAAGTTCCCCGGGCCCATGTCTCGGAATCGGGTAAAAATTATATTTTCCGGACACCCATTCACTCACGAGTCTAAACATATGAAAATCTCTCAAATCGGAGGTCAAAAACCCAATCNTTTAAAGGTTTGATTTAAGATTGGAATCATGGAAATTGGTCTTTAATGGATAGAAACCACTTACCCAAATTACCCAGGTGCAAAAGCCTCCAAAAATCGCCTCTTCCGAACTCCCCAATTCGAAAATGGTGAAAATAACATAAACCTTCGGATCTGATATAATGGCCCAGCAATTCCGCACCTGCGCCCCTGGGACCGCACCTGCGGAAATACCATCCCAGGTGCGAAAACCCACTAAGAAGCCTGGGGTCGCACCTGCGGTCAAATGGCCGCACCCGCGGCT
>ML437937.1:189354-215257 GCA_005239525.1 Nicotiana knightiana
GGAACTCTCTGTTTCCAAATTCCATAATACCGATAGTGATGCAATAAACACGAAGTCCTCATCAGTAGACACCCGAATCATCGAGTTACAACTAACACCACCGGGCACACATCCAGCAAACTGAACTAAAGAAGTACATAACGAAATGGCTGAGTAGGAAAGATAGAAGCATAGATAAAGGTACTATCAAACCAGCCCATAGGCATAACTCTCTATCGATACTGACTTACAAAAAACAATATAACAAGAGAGAAGCAAAGCATATGAACAAATCACAAGGATGCTATCATGATAAAAATTCCACCGCGGTACTCAGGCCGGTCTTTTCCAAACATATCAAATCACAAAGAATCACGAGGGTCTCGCCCTCAACTCTATGACACATGTCGAATATATATCATACAAATAGAGATCTCCCGCTAATTCATCTCGGCTAATAGAATCAGAGCGCTCACTTACTCACATCTCAATGGAGTATCAAATTACAGCTCGAAAATAAAATACTCAGGAGAATCACATAAAGCTTAGCACGAAGGACGACATGGAATCACTTCCAGTTTCACCACTAGCAAGGATGAATAAAACAATGATAGACACGACTACTACTCATAGAATCTCCCAATTGGAGCAAGCACAAAGATAGAGTGCAATACATGAAACTCACTCATAAATGAGACAATAAATAATGGGAACTCGTCCTGACCAATATGACTATAGTGAAATATAATGGTACCCCACTTTAGCACATCAATCCATACCTGGGTGATGATATCTGACACGACGGCCTCTAGCCTACTCTATGCAACACATCAACGGGTCGGGTCTCCCCTTATTAGGCGCCTTCTATCCACATGAACACCCTGCTATAACTCTCCCACCTGAATCCTGGAACAGTCTCTTACCCTGTGGCTAACATCTCCACACTGAAAACAATCTCTCTGCCGATGTGGCTGTGGAAGACATACGATACGGATCCTCTGAGACCCATGAGTATCTGAAATGCTCCCATGCGAAGTTGGTAATGAAACTGAACTGGTTGACCCAAGATTCTCTACCGTGCCTGAGTCCCTCAATGAATCTATGGACTCGCCCTCTAACTGAAGCAACCAAGTGAGGTGTATATCCGGCCAACTCACTGAATCTGATGGCGTACTCTAATGGTGACATAGCGCCCTGACACAACTGCTCAAACTCCATACGCTGTACATCCCGACGGAACTGAGGTGCAACCTTCCTCAAAACATCTCCGAAAACTGAATCCATGCTAGTAAAGATAACTCGGCCAGGCTACCCAACTTATATGCCGCCACCATTGATCAATCCATTACTCTGGACCTGAGACGTGACAAAATCAATCCCGCTCGTCTCCACAATACCCGAAGTACGAAGAATATGGTGACACTCCTCCAGAAAACCCTGGACATTACCCGTCGCCAATCCACTAAAAGATAGAAGGGTGGTACTTCCAGTACCTCCAAAATCCCAAGGTGCTCTACCTCCGATGTTGCTGTCCTAACCACGGGCTGACTGAAACCACATGCCGTGCTGCGATGACAACTGGAACTTGACCAATATGATCTCGCTGTTCTGGAGTGTAGACGGTGGGAATATGAACTCCTCCCCTGATCTGTGAAGCAACTGGTGCACTAGAATCAACCCTGCCTGAGCCGATGTACCAATTGTACTCAAAACTGCACTCCGATCTTATGAAGTCAGGGGTATCAACATGCACCCCCAGTACCTGTCCCCTAACTAGGACTACTGGCGACTCCTCAACGGCTGCTCTGGTAGGCATCTTAACTACGGCACGTGCTCCTCGTTAGCCTCTGTCTCTGACCCTTGTGACATTTGCTTCAGGGTAGCATCATCGGGAATCGTCGCTCGTGTCCTCACCATCGGTGAGAGAATGGAACGATAATTTCAAACTTCAAGATTAATGAACTCGCACGATAGGAATGAAGGAAGTGAAATTGTCCTGATATTTCTGTAGTCTCTCGAAGATAGGTACATACGTCTCCGTACCGACCCGCAAGACTCTACCAAACCCGCTTATGACTCGTAGCACCTATGAACCTAGAGCTCTGATACCAACTTGTCACGACCTAAATTTCCCTCCGTTGGGTATCGTGATGGCACCTAGTCTTATGGACTAGGTAAGCCTAACATTTCCACTGAACAACAACAACAATAAAGGAATTTTAAAAATTTCGAAATAGAATTCTTGACAGAGTTCAAAATTTCCCAAAACCCGGTAAGTACAAGTCATAAGCTCTACGAAATCTTTCTATCAAATCTAAGTATAACTGCCTAGGAATAAGTAAATACAGTTGAATAGAAATAAAACAGGAAGGTGACTCCAAAGCCTGCGAACACAGCAGCAGGTTACCTTGAGTCTCCTCAGCAACGATCTGCGCAGCTAGCAACAACCATAGCCTGAAGCTGCACACAAAAATGTGCAGAAGTGTAGTATGAGCACACCACAACGGTGCCCAGTAAGTATCAAGACTAACCTCGGTGAAGTAGTGACGATGACTAGTCAAGACACTACCGGTCTAATAAGTAAAAAGGCAAGATGTATAAATGACCGATCTAAAATATCTATCTAAAGATTTCTCAATGTAATTAACGATACGATCGAATAATACGGAAGAAAATTCAAATATCACGATCAACGGACAACATAATAGAAATATGCAAAGAGAATGGAAAGGATGAAATCCAAATGGCGGGAACTACAACCCAACAAAAACACAAGAAACTCAGTACTACATCAATTTATTCACGTCAGGCCTTAGCCAATGACTCAATAAAACTGGTCAAACTTTCGAGTGAAAACCTTTAAATCGTGAGTTCATTTTGAAAACTTTAAAGATATAATCATTTCGGAATAGAGAAATTTCTTCTTTGAAACATACTTTCTCTGAATGTATATTTATATATTTTTATAAAGAGAAATCTTTATAACATAGTCTCTTCAAATACGGGGTGTTCAAATACACTTTCCCAAATACTGCTCTTTCNTTGCTCTTTCAAGTATCATCAAATACGTGATGTTCAAAATATATTTTTCCAAGTACTGCTCTTTCAAATACCATCAAAACACGTGATGTTCAAAATACATTTTCCCAAGTACTGCTCTTTCAAATATCATCATTTTGCAAGACAAATGTTTTTCAAATATACTTTCGAAAAGAAGTCCTTTAGACACAACTTTTCCTGGAGATAATTGCTTTTCAGCTATACTTTTCAATATATATATATTTATATCTTTCGATTCAAATCTCCTCAATCATAAACTACCGGAACTCAGTCCGCCACTCAGAATTTTTCATGCAATACAGTATAGGGGGAAAGCTCCCGGATCTCTGTCCGTAGTCTCAATTTAAATATGCCATGCAGTACAGGGGGAAAGCACCCAGATCTCTGTCCGTAGTCCCAATTTAAATATGCGATGCAGTACAAGGGGAAAGCTCCCGGATCTCTGTCCTTAGTCCCGATTTAAATATGTGATGCAGTACATAGGGAAAGCTCTCGGATCTCTGTCCGTAGTCCCAATTTAAATATGCAATGCAGTACAGGGGGAAAGCTCCCGGATCTCTGTCCGTAGTCCCAATTTATATATGCAATGCAGCCACTGAGGGAAACAACCAAAATGTGACATAAACAACATATATTGCCACAACCGGCGCGAAAGCAAACAAGGCCGAATGCAAAGTGCGATGAGCAAATCAATACAAAGACTTAAATCACAAAAGTGGTAACAACTCGCTCATAAGAAGTAGCCACTGAGAGGAATGCCAAGCACAAAGAGAGAACAACATAACGAGGGGAAGACAAGACAAATATAGCAACGATTCTATACATTCAAGTTCGCAACCAAGAAACCAAATCATCCCGGCAAGGGAATCAACTATAACCAATCTCACTTAGACAATTAGCTTCACCGAATAAACTCAGTTTGAAAAATGCTCGGTAAATAGGCAGCATATGAAGGAAGACATAGCATAACGGTAGGAAAAAAAACAAAGTCTTCATTTAAGTCAATTAAGATAATATAAGAATCAAGGAATTCTAGGCAAGTACTTCTAACTTGAATAGGAGGATATGAGATTAGGAATCAGGAATTCAGATATAACAATTTCAATTCATATACGGGGAACATAAGGACCCAAAACTCCCTAAAGGGAAATCTATTTACAAATAAGTTCGAGTACACACTCGTCACCTCGCGTACACGGACTACAATCAACATAGAAGACTCAATCCTAAGGGGTAGTTCCCCCACACAAGGCTAGGCAAGATACTTACCTTGACTGCGCTAATCAACTCAATACCATGCTCTTGCCACAACTACTCAACTCCGGGTGGCCCAAATCTAGACAATTCGATCGCATAGAGTAAATATCATCACAAGGAAACAAAATAATTAATAAGTCCGAAGATAATATGCGAAATTAGGAAATTCGCCCAAAAAGTTCTCCGGGCCCACGTCTCGGAATCGGGTAAAAATTATATTTTTCGGACACCCATTCACTCACGAGTCTATATATATGAAAATCTCTTAAATCGGAGGTCAAAAACCCAATAATTTGGTCTAAGAAGTTTATCCCATTTTATACCCAAAATTTTCGAAATTAAAGGTTTGATTTAAGATTGGAATCATGATAATTGGTCTATAATGGATAGAAATCACTTAACCAAGTTACCCAGGTGCAAAAGCCTCCAAAAATCGCCTATCCCGAACTCCCCAATTCGAAAATGGTGAAAATAACATAAACCCTCGAATCTGATATAATTGCCCAGCAATTCCGCACCTGCGCCTCTCGGACCGCACCTGCGGAAATACCATTGCAGGTGCGAATACCCACTAAGAAGCCTGGGGGTCGCACCTGCGGTCAAATGGCCGCACCCGCGGCTTCGCATATGCGGAAAACACACTGCACCAGCGAGGATTGGGGGATTGGGCTAAGCCTGCACCTGCGAGCTCCTTGCCGCACCTGCGGAAGGTCCATCGCAGGTGCGAGGCACGAGAACCAGCAATGGTTCAGCTGTCTCCCAAGTGCTAATAACACCCGATGAGCATCCTAAACGTACCTGAGGCCCCCGAGACCCCGTCCAACCACACACACAAGTCATATAACCTAACACGGACTCGCTCGAGATTTCAAACCACATACAACAACACAAACACGATGAATTAAACTAAAAGTCCGTGAAAATTCTTCAAACTTCTATAAATATTAAGTTTTGCATTTAAGGTCCGAATCACGTCAAATTAAGTTCGTTTCTTACCAAATTTCACAGATAACACATGTAAATCATATCAGACCTGTACCGGGCTTCGGAATCATAATACAGGCTTGATATCACAGGTTTCACCTCAAATTTCATTTTCAAAAACCTTTATATTTTTCAGAAAATAATTTTCTTTAAAAGTTCATTTCTCGAGCTTGGGACCTCGGAATTCAATTCCGGGCATACGCCCAAGTCCCATATTTTACTACGGNGGACCTGTACCAGGCTTCGGAATCATAATACGGGCTCGATATCACAGGTTTCACCTCAAATTTCATTTTAAAAAACCTTTTTATTTTTCAGAAAATAATTTTCTTTAAAAATTCAATTCTCGGGCTTGGGACCTTGAAATTCGATTCCGGGCATACGCCCAAGTCCCATATTTTACTACGGACCCTCCGAGACCGTCAAATCACGGGTCCGGGCCCGTTTACCAAAAATATTGACTGAAGTCAACTTTATTCAAATTTCCAATACAAAATTTTCATTTTTATCAATATCTCACATAAAGGCTTCCCGGCTACACACCCNAGCTTGGGACCTCGGAATTCAATTCCGGGCATACGCCCAAGTCCCATATTTTACTACGGACCATTCGGGACCATCAAATCACGGGTCCGGGTCCGTTTACCAAAAACGTTGACTGAAGTCAACTTTATTCAAATTTCCAATACAAAATTTTCATTTTTATCAATATCTCACATAAAGGCTTCCCGGCTACACACCCGGGCTGCGCACGTAAATCGAGGTGAGATAGAAGGAGGTTTTCACGACCTCAAAAAATAGAATTAGATAGAATATATGGGATGACCCTTTTGGGTCATCACAATCTCCCCCTCTTAAACAAACATTCGTCCTCGAACGTGCTAAGGTTTACTTTGAACTCATCCAATCACTNCTCACATAAAGGCTTCCTGGCTACACGTCCGGGCTGCGCATGAGGTGAGATAGAAGGAGGTTTTCACGACCTCGGAACACAGAATTAGATAGAATATACGGGATGACCCTTTTGGGTCATCACATTTTTTTTATCACTATTATATGTTTTATCTTCAGTAATTTTTCATTTATGTTTTTGCGTACTACTGTTTTGTTGTTTATCTTGTCCAAATTAATTGCTTTTAGTTTATTATTAATTGTTTATTGTTTTGTTTTGTAGTTGTTAAGAACTAGGCCTCACTGAAGTGGCCCGTTCCGCTTGGCTCATATATTGGGCCTGTCTGATAGACATGCACATAGCTTTGTTAAAAGCTTAAGAGCCCAAGGTCCTTAGGCCAAGAGACACACGACTCAGGACCAGAACTAATATGATTTTGAGGTAATTCCAAGGACCTTAAAAGTCAATTTTGGAATCCTAATTCTTGAAATTTTCAGAAAATGGTAGAAACTTCTAGAATAGGGATAACTGTCCCAATGCTGAGTAGGAAAAGAGGGATAAGATCACAAATATCCAGAAATTGGACAGTTGTCCATTTTCATAGATAGGAAGGTACAAGAAATTAGACAGCTGTCCATTTCTGTTAAGATATATGCATTTTTCCTGATTTTAGGAAATTCTGGCAGATTCTTTTGTACCCTAATTCTTATCCCTTTCCACTCCCTCACTCTATATAAACACTCATCCTTTTTCATTAGATACATATTTTTTTAGATATACATCTGAATACAGCTACACAGATTGGTATACACTTACATACATGAACACACATAAATTTTCTACATTGCCTTAAGATTTCCCCCCTCATTTAAAAAAAAAAAAATTCTGGAAAATCAACCTTGATCTTTTAGAAACAAAAACATACACTCATTTCCTGTTTTAAAAATCCGACTATTTTTCCTATTCTACTGAGTTTCTTTACTGCTGCTATACTTCAAGCTTTTTTCAGAGACTTATTTTCCTATTTATTTTGTTTCTCTTGCTACTATCAAGGTACTTTCTCAACAATGTAAAATTTTAATTTTGTTATTATTATAATTTTTTTTTGCTGTTCATCAAAGTCTGTGTTTGGTTTGAATGTGATTCTATGCATAAGTTAAGTTACTACATAAATCATGTTATTAAAAGTTGTATGGTCAGAAATTGTGTGTAAATTTGTGTAGAGTTAATTATTTACACTGTTTTAGGCAATTTAATTTATATTAGCTTTAATGTTAAAGTGTTCTGAAAAATTACAAAATCTGTTTAAAGCTTTTTGTATTCATGAAATCTGTACACTCGTATATGTTAGTAGAAACAAAAGAAAAACAACACAAAAAAATTTGTTAAAGTAATAACAGGTAGATTTATTATCACTGTCCAGTTAGTAAAAGTGTAATAATTTAGCTTTTCTATATTTTCTTGTATAACGCGTTAGTTTAATATCTTAATAGTTTACTATGTCGTTTAAACAATTAAATACAGTTGTGCTAGTTCTATTAGTTAAAAATCACGAAAAAACTGGTCTTTACAAGCACACTAAATAGCAACTATAATACATTTCAGGCCCAAAACCAATTGAGTTCATGGAATTGTATTCTAATTTTCTGCTAAATAAAATGAATTGATTAAAGGCCTTTACACTTTAAGATTTTTAAATGCGAATGAGTTTTAAACTTATCACTTTAACATAAGTTAATATAAGAAATAGAAGACTTAGGCAATCAGTAGGAAAATTATCCAAATTTAATCAGAAATTTGATTTATTCGTGTCCCGAATAAATCACCTTTAGTTTTTTTCTGTTTTAATCAGAATATGTATTGGGCCATAGTCACTTGGACTCATCATCACCAGGCCCAAATTGTTTTTAATTAACTTCACTTAGTTGTCCGTAAAATGAGCATTGGGTCAAAGTTATTTGGACTCATCCTCAGACTCAAATCTTCTTGAATTAAACTTATTTAGTTGACTGAATGCTTGATAACATGTGTATTGGTCCAGATTCATTTGGACTCCATGATCACTAGGCCCAAGTCATTTTTGTTTTAATTTATTTAGCTGCTTTAAAATATGCATTGGGTCGGAATCAAGTAGACTCAATCAGGCCCAAATTCTTTTCAAATTGAATTCATTAGCTAGACCTAATAATGGATAATATATGTCTTGAGCTAGAGTTCATTTGGACTCAGCCTTTGTCAGCCTCCCCCCCAAACTCTTAAATCTGGGCTTGTTTGGAAGTTAATACATAGGCTGCCCCATTCAATACAAACAAACATATCACATAGTATTGAACCTTTACACTTAGCCACATGACATAGGGTATTTAGTTTAGAGACATAATCATAACTTTAGGTACTCATAATCGAATTAATTATTATAATTATGTACATACACGTGTGACGAAGTTGTGATGCCAAAAACAAATCAAGGTACACGTTCACGTGACCATGGTAAAACATTCTTAGTAAATAAGACGCATTAATCAAACATTCGTAGAAATGCTTTAGGCACAGGTTTTAAAACTACTATCGTGATTGCGTACATGCTCGCATTACGATTCTTTCAAATAAATTCAACGTATACGTTCGCGCGACTTTGACTAAATTTTTCTTAAAAATAAACTAAGTGTCGTGAATTGTATATATGTATGCGTGACATGATTCTTGACATACCAAACTAAATGAGTATACGTATGCATAACTTGTATTAAGATAGTTCTTGAATTGACGAATAATCGAGTAATTAAAAGCGGTAAGAGATAAAATACACATAGGTCCTAAAATGAGTGATTAGATAAAATAATCCAAGTATAAGTCATTAAGAAATCGTGCTAAAACCACAGAACTCGGGAGTGCCTGACACATTCTCCCGGGTTAACAGAATTTCTTACTCGGTCTTCTACTGGTTGCGCAGACTTTTAGTGGAGTCAAAATTTTCTCGATTTGGAATTTTAAAATAAAAGGTGACTCGGAACACCGTAAATAAATAATTTTGAGTGGCGACTCTAAGAAATAAATAAATAATACCATTTCGATTATGTCACTTAAATTGAAAAAACTCCCATATCCCCCTTTGGGGAAAAAGGAGGTGTGACAGCTCTAGCGACTCTGATGGGGATTGAACCCAGAATCTCTGGTTTAGGATTCAAGAATTCGAGCTTGTAAATGTGATTTTTACTTTGGTTTATTGATTGTTGATACTTTATTTTGTGGGCCTAATGTGCTAATTGCCTCTCATTTACTGCTTTGATATTATTTGAACTAAAGTAAACTGTCTTCTTACGCCTCTCTTCTGAGTCTGCTAAAATATAGTGCACACATTCGTCTGGCCCACTTTTCTGTTAGAGGTCATACCAAATAGAACGAGGATGGATCAACCACTAGTCCAGGTAGACTTTCGTGCTCCTGGTACGTCGCTCCCACCTCGGCTCGAGTTGTCTGCTCGAGTAAGCCAGGTCTAAAACACATCCCCAGGTTTAAACCTAGAATAACAAAATCTCATGCCGGATCCCTAGTAGGAACGCTTATTTGCATCACGTGAATTTGACGTAGGAGACTCAACATAGGATTTGGGTCCGTCTAGGACAGGTGTAACCGTAACAAAGAGACCATCCTGATGCATCTTACCTACTACATGTGCATTCATTTGTTTCGGCTTGTTTGTTGATCGGCTAAGGAAAGAAAAATAACAGAAAACCAAGAGTGAGGTAGAATAGAAAATTCATCCTGTTCTAGAAACCCCGGTATTTGAAAATGCCCCAAAACTCTTCCAAAAAGAGAAAGAAAAGAAAATGAAAGTGAGTTAATATCATGTTTTTCCAATTATGTCAAAACTGACCGAACTACGCGGGTCTGATTCGCACAGGATGCAAGATACGTAGGCAAACCTCATTGGTGTCGTCCCCGATTCTTCCAACCAAATAATGTAATAACGTAGTTTGTTGATCAAAAGATAAAACCGACCCAGCTTCGGTTAAGTCTTGCGTCGTTCTCGCCGGAATAGCATTAGAACACCTTACATTGTCGAAGGGCTATTCTCGCTAAGAACGGACATGTCTGTCCATAAATCATCACTTTTCCCAGAAAAGTACCTTACTTCAGCCGCAAAACTTTATTCGAAAGTAAGAAGGGGCCACTATTGCAAAAATGCCTGTTCTGGTCGACGTTGCACAAATAGCCACCTTTAGGTGATTTTTCTTTAAAAATTAAAAATTTGTTCTTGCAAAAAGAGTCTGCTGGTCTTGTTTTTCAAAATTAGAGTCAACCTTAACCCTACCCGCTCACAGGTACAGAATGAATACCGTCCAAAATCCACCATTGAATGCCGTAGAGAAAGCTCCACTACAACTCCAAATGTGGTGTTATGATTTAGACAAAGAGGGTCAAGACTTGGTAGTTGAAAATCTGGGTGCTCTCACCGACATCATGAAAGTTAAGCCACAAAATGATCTAATCAAGGCTTTAGTGACCTTTTGGGATCATGTCCGTAATGTCTTCCGCTTCTCAGACTTCGATCTCACTCCCACCTTGGAGGAAATAGCGGGGTATACATGTTTTGGTCGAGATTTGAGAAATCAACAACTTATATTCCCGAGGCCTATGTCAGTTTGCCGTTTCTTTGATATCATGAACATCAGTAAGCAAATAAGAAAAAATCGTGTGAGTGAGGGATGGTTCTCATTATACTTCCTATACTTCGAGTATGGGTATCCAGAGGGGTTTGAAATACATGAAAAAGGGTTGAAAAACAAACAAAGTAAAGATACTTGGAAAATTCATCATCGTTTTGCCTTCATAGTAGCATTTCTGGGTGTCATAGTCTTCCCAAATGAAAAGGGGACAGTTGATATCCGTATGGCTAGAATTGCACAAGTCCTAACTGCCAAGAAAGATCACACACTCGCTCCACTAATATTGTCGGATATCTATCGGGCATTGAAACGGTGTAAGTCGGGGGAGACATTCTTCGAAGGTTGCAACATTATTTTACAAATGTGGTTGATTGAACACCTTATCCATCATCCAAAATTTATGAACTATGGTCCAAGCAAGAGAAACTTCATTGAAAGCTATAAAGAAATAGTAAAAGATTACGACTCTCCAGAAGGGGTTGAATCTTGGATCGTCCACTTGAGAACTTTAAGAGCAAATCTGATTGAGTGGACTTTAGGATGGCTCCCGGTGAGGAAGGTTATATACATGTCAGCCACAAAGAACTATATGCTATTGATGGGCTTGAGAAGTGTCCCACCGTATGCACCACAGAGGGTTGTGAGGCAATTGGGAAGATATCAAGTAGTGCCTGAGGATGAAGATCTGAGTGTCCAAGTTATTGAGCTACACCCCGAGGCCCCACTTCCCGAGGCTTTAATCTAACAAATCTGGAATGGTTGCCGACACTTGAAAGAGGATACTCAAGTACCTGATCTTGCAAGAGGTGAAGTAGATCCGGGCTATGTCACATGGTTCGAAAAAAGGAATTGCATTAATGAGGAGCCATAGCCCGAGCCAGAAAGGCCCGCCAAAAGGCCTCATATTCAAGCTTTTGATGAAAAAATCCAAGAGCGTTTGGCCTGGGGAGAAAAAGAAAAGAAATATCAAGCCACTATCCATGTTGGAGGAAAATTTGAGTAACCTTACCTTTGACAATGACTTACAGGCGCAGGTAGTCGAAGGTGAAACGAGAAAATTAACTCGAGAGAACGAGGCGCTCCGAGCCCAACTCTGGAACATGAGGATAGCCGCCGAAACGCCTGTAAGAAGCGAGAGAGATGAAAAGATCATCAACAACTTAAGAATGAAGTTCCTCGACTATGCAGTTGACATGATAAAGACTGAAAATGATTTGCTAGATGCTCAAACAAAACTAGCTAAGAGAGCAGAAGAACATGCCCACCATTTGAGACAGAAATATGGCAAAGAAAAAGCCATTCTAAAGGAAAAGATGTTTGCCCTTGGGAATGGAATGGTCCAGCAAACTAAAGATTTTAAGACAAAAAAAGGAGCACTGCTATGCACTAATTTTCCAACTAGAAGAAAGCGTGCAAAAGCTACAGGACCAAAACAATACCAACGCACATGTGTTGGAAGCCCGGGCACAACAAATTGGGCGTCTGCTTCAAGAGAAAGGAGTCATCAGAACCAAGATTAAGGAAATAGCTGACTATGTCATGATGAAATGTCACGAGTGTTAAGACATGATTAGGTCCATGTTTTTCGCTTCTATGATTACCTTCGTCCACCAAGTAATGGATGACTTAGACCGGCTTCAAGAAGACATTGCGTGAAGGCCCGCACAAAGACAAGCTAATGCCCCACAGGCTCCAAGAAGACCAATAAATGCTCTCATGTACCTTTGACTGTCCAGTTTTCGAGTCTGTACTTTACTGCTTTCTAGAGTTTTAAATTGTTTTGTCGTTTGTTTTGAGTCTGTATTGTTTTTATTTTATAGTTGTCAGTACTTTAATTCCCTGTAATGAAAATCAAAAAGAGATATTTTTTTAATGAAATGAAAATGTGCTTTGTTACTCCATTCCTGATTTTTCCTGAACTACGTAATGATCTGATTCATGCGGCGTCATGATACGTAGGCAATCCTCATAGGATTCGATCACAACCCTAAAAGAAATAATTAAGAAAGCAAAAGCGAGAGACAATAAAGCTGGGATGAAACACACAGCCGTCGCAAAGCATCTTAGAAAAATATTCTGTTTAGGTGCATTACATCCCCACAATATACGAATCCCTATGTGTTAAATGTATCGAACTAACCGGTTTGTTGTGTATGCTTTAAAAGAACAAGTTCTATTTTTAGGTGGTTGGTTTTATGGTGGTAATCTAGATTCACACCCTTATTTCACGAGATCTAAAGGAAGTATCGCCATGGCTTCAGAGAGATATTTACCTATCATTGAGCCCGAAGATAGCCCTGCATCGGTTATCCCACAGCCAAAGTCAACAACTGCTGAGGAGAATAGAAGGCTAAGATGTCGCGTGCTAGAAATGTGGGATGCATGGTCCAATGACATGGAGCCACCTAGTACTATCCCGGGATTCCTTGAATTAATCCCTAGGATGGGAGGAACTACCAATGTCCCTACACAGTAACTAACCCATTCATTCCATTTGGGTATCCCACCATGTCAACAAGCTTCACTGGTATGCCTTATGAAGTTCGCCCCCAGGCACCATCTTCAGGAATATCATCTACCGTGTTCACGGCCCCACCAACCACTAGTATGGCACAACCAACATTGCCTCGACAAATCTTAGAACCATCAACCTTCACTTTCCAAGATCCTTAATTCAAATTGGACACCGCTCGGGTCACCCCAAATTCCTATCCTCAGCACCCACAATTTGAATCTCCCGTAGAACAGGAAAGAGTCGTGAGGAATCTTGAACAAGAGAAGATAACACGAAAAATGAAAAGCATCGAGCAAATCCTCAAGAATACACAGGGCCTGAGTGGCTAAAAGAGCGTCATATGCTGATCTGTGCATGTTACCTCACGTACATTTACCTGTGGGCTTTAAAATGCCAAAGTTCGAAAGATATGACGGGCATGGAGACCTGATTGCTCACTTAAAGCGATACCGTTACCAGCTGAGGGGTGCTGGTGGAAAAGAGGAGCTGTTAATGGATTACTTCAGAGAGAGCCTCACCAGAATTGCTTTTGAATGGTATATAGACCAAGATATCTCCCATTGGAATATATGGAATGACCTGGCTCGGGATTTTGTAAGGCAATTCCAATACAATGTTGATATCGCTCCGCATATAAATTCTTTGTCCAACCTAAAAAATAAAGCCTCGGAAAGCTTCCGGGAATACGATATCTAATGGCTTGAATAAGAGGCCAGGGTAAAACCCCCGATGGATGAGGCCGAGATGGTCAGTGTCTTCCTACAGGCCCAAGATGCTGATTATTTCCAAAACATGATGTTTGCAATGGGCAAACCATTTGCAGAGGCCATCAAAATTGGATAAATGGTAGAAAATGGTTTGAAAACAGGCCGCATCTTAAGTCAACCAGATTTAAGAGCCACCTCCCAAGCCATTCAGAGCGGCTTGGGAGATTTGGCCAGCCAGAAGAAAAAAGAAGAGGGAGCCATGATGGATTTGAGCTTAAGAAACTCTCGGCAACCCCTGGATTATTCTGGTCCACCTTCCAGGGCCCCGCAGCATTATTACCCCCTCCAGGATGCAGCCTATGCTATGGCCCCTCATCCTTATGCAGTAATGAACGCCAACCATACCCTCGGCCACAGTAACATTACAATCAGAACAGAGCTCGACTTCCAAGAAACAACCCTCCTCACCAAGCCCCGTATAATCCCCGTCCACTACAGAATAATTACCAATATAACACCCGTCCCCGTGAACCACCCAAAAAAATTGACTTCACACCCATTGGTGAGTCGTATTCCAACCTTTTCCCAAAATTAGTCCAAATGGGCATGTTGCAGCTTGTACCTCCGAATAAAAAGAACCTAGAATCTCCATCCTATAGGCCAGGTACCAGGTGTGCTTATCACTCCGGGGCGGAAGGGCATGACACTGAAGATTATTGGACCCTTAAGAGAGTAGTCGAGAACCGGATCAAACAGAAGCGGGTAGTGTTAAGGGATGAGGAAGTCCCTAATGTAACCAACAATCTGTTACCGACCCACAACAACGAGCATGTCATCGGGATGATCTATGAACATAAAGAATTCGTGCCCGCATTGAAAGCTATTATTGCCATCGCTGATTCAGAGAAGAAACCTAAAGCGGTGGAAAAACAAGTCAGAGATGAGAAGAAGATAAATTCCACTCTCCAAAATGAAGAAAAGACCGGGGAAATAAAGACATGGGTAGCACCCGCCAAAGAGGCCATTCTCTACATCCCAAGAGCCACCAGGAAGGGAAAGCTCATGTTAAGCCCTCCCAAGAGATTTGAACAGAGGAAAACCACGCCAAATATGCCAAAAATGTATGTACAAAAAGGGACTTATGTGGCACGGAGGCCAACAATTCCACCTAGGCTGGATGAGCCTTTGATTATTAGCCACATGCCAAAAAATTCTGTGAGAGACGCTACTGCCGTCCCTTGGAACTACAACCAAACAGTGGTCACATATAAAAGGGAAGGAAGTTAAGGGAGAAGTAAATGAAATAAATCAATCTAGGAAGTATCACAACCCAGAAGAATTGAACAAAACCAAGCACAAGCGCTTTCCCCTCAAAAAGCCAGTTACTGCTGAAGAAGCGGAGGAAATTTTCCGGAAGATGAAAACCTCGGAGTATGCTGTAATTAATCAACTTAGAAAGGATCCCTCCCAGGTTTCACTTTTTTCCTTACTGATGAGCTCAAACGAACATTAGAAGGTGCTTCTAAATATGCTGAATGAGGTATGTTCCAATTGAGACCACGGTTGAACAAGTTTTCGAGGTCAACCGAATCTCCTTCAGCCGAAATGACTTGCCTCCAGAAGGAGCCGCTCACAACAAAACCCTCGATTTGATCGTCAAGTGTGAAGGATATTATGTGAAAAGGTTCATGTTGAATGGTGGGTCTGGAGTTGACATTTGCACTCTATCAACATTACAGAGGATGGACATTGGGACAGAGAGGATCAGACCAAACAATGTTTGTGTGCGTACTTTCGACGGTGTCAAACGGGATACGATAGGGGAAATTGACTTGATCTTAACCATTGGCCCCGTAGATTTTGAAGTAACATTCCAAGTTTTGAACATGGACACTTCCTATAACTTTCTCCTAGGAAGACCATGGATCCATGCTGCGGGACTCGTGCCCTCTACTCTCTATTAAATGGTCAAGTTCGAATATGAGAACCAAGAAATAATTGTCCATGGAGAAAATTAATAGTCAATCTATAGGGACCCGTCAGTCCCATGCCTCGAAGCAAGAGAGGGAAGTGAGGACATCGTCTACCAAGCCTTTGAAATTGTGGTGGCTGACCAGTGCGAAGAAGGAACCCCATGGGCTCAACCCTGCTTATCAAACGCATCAATCATGGTTTCCAGTGAAATAATCAAACATGGTTACAAGCCCAGGAAAGGGCTCGGGGTATCCTTACAAGGCGTCACAGAACCCGTCACCTTGATTGCTTACAAGAAGTTCTTTGGCATAGGTTTCCAAGCTACCCATGCCGATGAAAAATGGGTAGGCCTTGCCTTAGCCAATCCTACACCTAGCCAGGTCATTTGTTAAGCCAAGATATATAGAAGAAGAAGAAGAAGACTGAAGAAATTGAGGACATTTGTGAAGAAAAGAGGCAAATGCTCTACGAAGTCCACATGGTCCAACCGGGCGAAGGATCGAGCACTATTGAGGTGCAATATATGGGGCCTAATGCTAAACTGCAAAACTAGAAGGCCACTCCATTCCCAGTCAGGCAAGAATCTCGGTAGTTCAGTCTTGCCGTCTTTGTTGCAATCCGAGTTATTTCAGGGTGTAACTCGAATATTTTAGTTTTGTTGTCTTTTAAATTCCGATGTAAACCCTTCTATCTTCAAATTCAATGAAATGAAATCAATATTTCATCATCTATGAATCTTTTCCTATTATTCTTTCTAATTTTTCTATTTTCTTATCTTTCTCTTTTCAGTTCTAATAATGCGGATTTAAATAACATGACATGCTTGCGGACTTCATGCCCAGATCCTAAAACGTTGTCTAACTGTGAAATAATGAATCAAGAACCAGAATATGATGAAGATGAGGCTTTTAGGGAAATAAATCGAGAATTGGAACAATTTGAGAATAAGCCTAAGCCAAACCTAAATGAAACCAAGCCAGTTAATTTGGGCAATTTAGAAGAGGTCAGGGAGACCATGATAAGCATTCATGCCGAGGAAAAAACTAGAGATGCATTGATCCAATTCTTGTTCAAATTTAAAGACGTGTTTGCATGGTCTTATGACGATATGCCAGGACTAAGTGTCGATCTAGTGGTACGCAAGTTTCCAACTTATCCTGGTTGTACACTTATCCAACAAAAGCATAGAAAATTCAAAACAAACATCAGCGATAAGATAAAAGAAGAGGTTACCAAAAAATTAAAGGCTGGTGTAATCCGAGTAGTCCGATACACCACATGGTTGGCCAATGTATTCCTAGTACCAAAGAAAGACGGGAAGATCCGGGTATGTGTCGACTATAGAGATTTGAACAAGGAAATCCCCAAGGACAACTTTTCATTACCGAACATCCACATCCTCGTCTACAATTGTGCCAACCATGAGATACAGTCTTTTGTGGATTGTTATGTTGGGTATCACCAAGTCCTGATAGACGAAGAAGATACAAGAAAGACAGATTTCACCACGGCTTTCCTAAAACGTTGTCTAACTGTGAAATAATGAATCAAGAACCAGAATATGATGAAGATGAGGCTTTTAGGGAAATAAATCGAGAATTGGAACAATTTGAGAATAAGACTAAGCCAAACCTAAATGAAACCAAGCCAGTTAATTTGGGTAATTTAGAAGAGGTCAGGGAGACCATGATAAGCATTCATGCCGAGGAAAAAGCCAGAGATGCATTGATCCAATTCTTGTTCAAATTTAAAGACGTGTTTGCATGGTCTTATGACGATATGCCAGGACTAAGTGTCGATCTACTGGTACGCAAGTTGCCAACTTATTCTGGTTGTCCACTTATCCAACAAAAGCAAAGAAAATTCAAAACAAACATCAACGATAAGATAAAAGAAGAGGTTACCAAACAATTAAAGGCTGGTGTAATCCGAGTAGTCCAATACACCACATGGTTGGCCAATGTATTCCTAGTACCAAAGAAAGACGGGAAGATCCGGGTATGTGTCGACTATAGATATTTTAACAAAGAAATCCCCAAGGATAACTTTTCATTACCGAACATCCACATCCTTGTCTACAATTGTGCCAAACATGAGATACAGTCTTTTGTGGATTGTTATGCTGGGTATCACCAAGTCCTGATAGACGAAGAAGATGCAGGAAAGACAGCTTTCACCACACCATGGGGCACTTACAGTTATAGGTTCATGATACTCGGTCTAAAAAACGTCGGGGCAACTTATATGAGAGATATTACCGCCATCTTCCATGACATGATGCACCAAGAAATCGAGGTGTACGTGGATGAAGTGATCATTAAATCCAGAACACAAGAAGGCTATGTACAAAACCTAAGGAAATTCTTTGAGCGTCTACGCAAGTATGATTTGAAATTGAACATAGCTAAATGTGCATTCGGAGTTCCATATGGAAAACTCTTGGGATTTATAGTCAATAGGAGGGGAATTAAGTTAGATCCAACAAAGATAAAATCCATCTGAGATCTACTAACTCCAAAAACTAAGAAAGATGTCATGAGTTTGCTGGGAAGGTTGAATTACATCAGTAGGTTCATCGCTCATCTTACTACCACATGCGAGCCAATATTTAGGCTATTAACGAAAGATGTGCGATTAAATGGACGGATGAGTGTCAAAAAGCTTTTGACAAAATCAAAGAATATTTGTCAAATCCACCAGTGTTAGTTCTGCCTGAGCATGGAAGACCTTTGTTCTTGTACTTGACGGTCTTGGAAAATTCTTTTGGCTGTGTCCTCGGGCAACATGGTGCTACTGCGAAGAAAGAGCAAACCATCTATTATCTGAGCAAGAAATTTACTGGTTATGAAGCCAAATACACTTTGCTGGAAAGAACTTTTTGTGCTTTAACTTGGGTCACTCAAAAGCTTAGAGATTATTTGTTGGCCTATACCACATAACTCATAACCAGAATGGACCCTCTAAAGTACATATTCCAAAAGCCAATGCCCATGGGAAGGCTAGCCAAATGGCAAATCCTGCTCACACAGTTCGACATTGTCTATGTCACCCGCACGGCAATGAAAGCCCAAGCCTTAGCCGATAATTTAGCTGAGATCCCAGTTGATGATGAATACCAACCCTTAAGCACTTATTTCCCAGACGAGGAAGTGAATTCAGTTGAGGTAAGCCCAGAAGACACTAAGACTTGGAAAATGTTCTTTGATGGAGTTGTAAATGTGAAGTGTGTTGGAATTGGGGCAATTTTGATTTCGCCCACGGGTCAGCATTATCCGGCTACAGACCGTCTTCAGTTCTTCTGTAAAAATAGCACTGCTAAATATGAAGCCTGCATCATGGTCATGAACATGGAAATTGACATGGATGAGAAGAATTATTAATCATGGGAGACTTTGATTTGATCATTCAGCAAGCACGAGGCGAATGGGAAACTCGAGATATCAAGTTTATCCCATATAGACAACATGTGGAAGATCTCAGAAAACAGTTCAAATCCATTGAATTCAGGTATATTCCTCGATTCCACAATCAATTAGCTGATGCACTAGCTACCTTAGCTGCAATGTTTCCATATCCGGGCAATGTCCATATTGACCCACTGGAGATTCAAGTCCGAGAAATACATGGTTATTGCAACACGGTTGAAGTGAACCAGATGTCCAACCATGGTACCATGATATTAAAAGGTTCCTGAAAACAAAAGAATACCCTGAGCAAGCCAGTGGAGACCAAAAGATAACCATTAGAAGGCTTGCCAGCGGTTTCTTCTTAAGCGGAGTAGTGTTGTATAAGAGAACTCCAGATCTGAATCTTTTAAGATGTGTAGATGCCAAAGAAGATGAAAAGATCATGAACAAAGTGCATTCAGGAGTATGTGGGCCCCACATAAATGAGTATGTCCTTGCAAAGAAAATCCTGCGGGGAGATTATTACTGGATGACCATGGAAAAGGATTGTTTCAGTTTTTTTCGGAAGTGCAATCAGTGTCAGATACATGGTGACCTAATTCATGAACCGCCTTCACAATTTCATCCTATGCCAGCACCTTGGTTGTTCGTTGCTTGGGGTATGGATGTTATTAGGCCGATCGAACTGAAAGCCTCAAATGGGCACAGATTCATCTTGGTTGCCATTGATTATTTCACAAAATGGGTCTAAGCGATCACTTTCAAAGTCGTTACCAAGAAAGCAGTGGTGGACTTCGTACATTCCAAAATTATCTGTCGTTTTGGTATTCCAAAAACTCTCATTACCGACAAAGCTGCAAATCTGAATAGTCACTTGATGAGGGAGGTATGCGAGCAATTTAAAATTATGCATCACAATTCTACCCATTACTGACCTAAAGCCAATGGCGTCGTTGAAGCGGAAAACAAAAACATCAAGAAGATCCTCAGGAAAATGATCTAAAGTTCTAGACAATGGCATGAGAAGTTGCCTTTTGCATTAATGGTATATCGCACAACCGTGCGCACATCAGTTGGGGCTACACCTTACTTATTGGTTTATGGCACATAAGCCGTAATACCTGCTGATGCGTGGCTAGAATTCATGGTTTAACAAGTTATATGCCTTACATTTTATGTGCGTTAATGATAAAAATACACTTTTTATGTGCATAATGGAGTCTATTTCATGTGTAGGTGCATTGGAGATGGAAACCGAGCTAAATGGATGCATGAACGTCGAAAATACGCTCAAGAGTCGAAAAGGAGTGACCAGGGCTATACACGGGCGTTTTGGCCTTAAAGCCAGGCCAACCCGGGCGTTAGTGGGGCGTTTGGTCCCTAAAGCCAGGGTCAGTCTGGCGTTAGTGGGGCGTTAGAGCCCTAAATCCAGGTCTGGCCTGACTTTAAGGGGACGTTTGAGCCCAAACGTCTAGGTCCCGAGGTCCGGTCAATTCCGAGTTTAAAGAGTTTTAAGTGTTTTCTGGTTGGAATAGAAGTATCCTACATGTTTAGGGTTTATTTCAAACATATAAATAGACCCAAAAACATAACTTGAAGAGGAAGAAGCCATTGAAGTGAAGAAAAACTTGTGGATTACTACTCAGTGAAGTAAACATTGATTTTTATAGCTTTTATTTATTATTTTGTAGTTCAGTTATGCAAGTTATTTTAGAATTGATTCTTATGAATATGAGTAGCTAATTTTCTTAATCTAGGGTTTTGGTGGAACCCGTTGGGGGATAAACTTATTGTGATATTAATATAGTTTTGATTGGTTGATTAATCTCTATTTGTTCAACTACGTTCTTGTTGTAGTTGATTGAAGGGCCCTCAATTAGTTGTTCCTATTTATTATGTATCTACTTGAGAGAGAGTGCATATTTAGGTAGTTGTTTGAACAACATCACTCCCGGAGTATAGACGAAAGTCATAACCGAGGGTTTAGAGGTTGGATTAGAGATAACGATACCTCGGGTGCAATCTAAAGTGAACTGTAATGCAATCTAGCTAGCGTAACTTGAGAGAGTGCGTCTAGTAAATTATCATAATTACTTGAGAGAGATTTATGGTAGATAGAGTGTTCATGATTGATAGAGACAACTAATCAAACTATAAGAAGTATCCGAGAAGGAATTCACCAAACGGGGGAAACCATAGCCTTAGACCTTTATCATAATTGTTTACAACACATTGTTAGTAATTGTTAGTTATTATTATTGTAAGTAGAATTAGTAAAACATCACCAATTTATACTAAAAAGTCTCGAGAGAATTGATTGAGGAAAAGTTGCGTATTCTAAAGACTTGATTGATACGTAAATTCCCTGTGGGATCGACTCTGGGCATAATACCTCGGATTATATTTGCAACGCCCGTTTAGTCTTTTATTAGACATAGTTGAGCGTGATCAAATTTTGGGCAAAAGTCAAAATTCCCTCTCTTTGAATCATTTTTGAAGCTGAGATCGAGGATGATGAATGGGCCAAAACCCCTCTGGAACAATTAACTATGATTGATGAAAAATATATGGTCGCAGTTTGTCACGGGCAGTTGTACCAACAAAGAATGGCCCGTGCTTACAACAAGAAAGTGCGGGCTAGAAACTTCGAAGTGGGACAACTCATTCTAAGGCATATTCTCCCGCATCATGAAGAAACAAAAGGAAAGTTCGCTCCAAATTGGAAAGGTCCATACATTATAAGGAAACTATTGCCAAAAGGGGCATTGTACTTAGGAGATATTGAATGAAATGACCCCGAAACAACTGTCAATGCAGATGCGGTAAAAAGGTATTATGTTTAACCCTTTCGCGGTCTTTATACTCTCTGATTGGGATGACAAAGGCTTTCATTCTCGCTACCAAACACTATCAACCTTTTGCAAACCCTTTGAGCCGGTTACTCTTCTTTGATTACCCTCTTTGGGACCCGAAAAAGAAAAAAAAGAAATCTATATATATATATATCATAAAAATAAAAATCAATCAAAAGAAAAACAAAGCAAAAATAAAATATTTCCTTGAACTACGTTCGACTTGATTCTGAAAGGATACATAGGCAACCTCACTCTGGGATTCAGTCACACCAAAATAAAAATCCAAATTCCCTTGAAGATGAAATTGGGGCAGGATTTACAATGGTTCAGCGATACTTTCGCCTTAAAAGTTCCAAAGTTGTAATTCAATTCAAATTCTCTTTACCCAAATCCTGTTCAAGTCCTTCAGATTAATCAGTAAAGATGTCCAAATTGGAATATATGGTTACTTGGATTTGATACAACCAAATAAGAGAAATAAAATGAGAGAGTCTTATCGGTGAAAAAACACACGGGCACCATAGGACGATGGAAAGCAGAGAAATTAAAAATGAGAGAGTCTCGTTAGTGAAAACTTGCAAAGAGCACTACAAGGCGATGGTGAGAAGAGAAATGAGAGAGGTTAGTTGTTGAAAAACCGCAAAGGGCACCACTGATCGAAAAAGAGGATAATTGGTCACTGAAATGGACACAGTCCTGGTCAAGGTTTCTTAATTTTAAGGTATTAAGCTATGATGGATTTCTGAGAGCTGAGCGTTTAGCATAGATCGGGCATCCATTCCAAGAGGCATGTCATGTCCATTGAAGTCCGCATACACTCTAGATAAGTCTTTCTTTCCTTTCCCCGAAAGGGATACCTCTTGTCTAGATTCATTTGTCCGTTTCATTGTTTGCTTTTATTTCAATCGCTTTCGGTCTAATTCTATTCTAAATTGAGACAAAGAAAGGATGGCAAGACTGATGTACAAGGTTCTCATTTGAAACAAGTTAGTACGTAAAAAGCGCCAAGTCTCGGCAGGCGCATCGAGTCGACCTCGACTGGCCATGATGGTTGATTCTTTGAAATCAAGAATTCCTGAAAGGAAAGGGATCAAAAGTCAAAATGCCACAAAGACAAAATAAAATTAAAGAAAGTTAAATCCCACATGATTAACCGTCCCGGTAAAGTCTTGGAAAAGTTAAGATCCCATGGTTATAAATTAAACCAATCCCCAGCGAGTAAACAAGCAGTTGAGATCTTCGTCAAAAGGACATGCCAAAATCAAGTGACCAAGATGAACAAAGACACAAAACCAACCGCCGTTTCAAACTGACAAATTGTTCTTTGTTTGAAGAAAACAGGAAACATGTGCAACCTAAAAGCAACCTGGAAAAAGCAGGGGCAACCAAAAAGAAATTGCGCAAGGGCTAGAAGCAGCTTTTCAAAAACAATTTCAAAAAGGAAGTCTCCTCCAAATTCTTTCCCTCTTTCACTTATTATCTGAAAATAAAAGAAAAGAAGAAATAATGTTGAAAATGATTCAAAACCACGATAGTATAGGGTCTCTAATCCCTAGCTACATCCTTTCCAACATAGGGTCCCGCTCCCTAGTTGATGCCAGCAGAACCTGATGACTTTCCAACATAGGGTCCCACTCCCTTGTTTATGCCAGCATAACCCGGTGAATTTACAACATAGAGTTCCACTCCCTAGTTGATGCCAGCATAACCTGATGACTTTCCAACATAGGGTCTCACTCTCTAGTTGATGCCAGCATAACCTGATGACTTTCCAACATAGGGTCTCACTCCCTAGTTGATGCCAACATAACCTGATGACTTTCCGACATAGGGTCACACTCCCTAGTTGATGCCAGCATAACCTGATGACTTTCCAACATAGGGTCTCACTCCCTAGTTGATGCCAGCATAACCTGATGACTTTCCAACATAGGGTCCCACTCCCTAGTTGATTCCGACATAACTCGGTGCCAACATAACCTGATGAGTTTCCAACATAGGTTCCCGCTCCTTAGTTGATACCAGCACAAACTGGTATTTTCCCAACATAGGGTCTCCAATCCCTAGGTGATTTTACTTTTTGTAACGACCCAACTGGTCGTTTTGAGATCTAGCACGTCGTTCAACAGTTTGAGGTCATGAGCAGCTTCATTTTAGGTATTATGACTTGTAGGTGTGGTCGAAATTGAATTTAGGGAAGTTTAGAGTTGAATTGGAAAGAAAATTCTCATTTCAGAAGCCTTAAGTTGGAGAAATGGACTAAGATTGGAAATCTTGAGTAAACAACCTCAAAATCAGGATTTGAAGGTTCCTGCAAGTTTGTATGATGATTTCGGACTTGGGCATATGTCCGGATCGGGTTTTGGATAACCCGGGAGAGTTTCAGCGTGTATTGTGGAAGTCAGCATTTAAGAAGAATCTCCTAAATTTGGGTGGTAAGGCATTTTAGAGTTATTGATGTCCGTATGGGATTCCGAACCTGAAAATATCTTCGTATGGTGATTCTGGAGTTGGGAGCGCGATCGGAAGTGAATTCGGATGTCCGTAGGTTATTTTGAAGTCATTTGGCTAAAGATAGAAATTTGAAGATTTTTGAGAAATCTGACCGGAAGTGGAAATTTTGATATCAGGGTCGGAATGTGGTTCCGGAAGTTGGATTAGGTCCGTAATGTCAAATATGAATTGCGTGTGAAATTTAAGGTCAATCGGACTTGATTTGATAGGTTTCGGCATCGAATGTGGAGGTTTGAAATTTCAAAGTTCATAAAGTTTGAGTTTGAGTGCGATTCGTGATTTCGGCGTTGTTTGATGTGATTCGAGGCCTCGATCTAGTCCGTGGGATTTTATGGGACTGAGTCGTGTGATTTGGATGGGGTCCCGGGGTCCTCGGGTGTGTTTCGGAGCAATTTCGGACCATTTTTCTCTGCTTTGCTGCTGCTGTCTTCTGGTGTGCTATGCGATCGCGGTCCCTTGTGTGCGATTGCATAGAAGGAAATTTGAGGGCTGCTGGATTGGCTTGTGCATTCACGGAGAAGGGAGTACGAACGCGGTGGCTTGGGGTGTGATCTCTACGCGAACGCGGGGTAAAGTGTGCGAACGCGTAGAGGAAAGGGGAGCTGGGGGTCTGGGGGCCCTTTGGCCTATGCGAACGTGGGAGGGGACCGCGAACGTGGAGTGTTGGCTCGAGGAAGCTATGCAAACGCGTTCGGGTGTATGAGAACGCAGAGAGCAAATTGGGGCCTGGGCAGATTAGTTTATATACGAAATGTTGGCCATTTCCTTCATTTGTTTCATGGATGTGAGCGATTTTGAGGAGCTTCAAGAGGGGTTTTCCATCAAGCATCACTAGGTAAGTAATTTCTTCATGTTTTTAAAGTTAAATACAATTATATGCATGGAATTAGACATGGAAATTGGTAGGAAAGTGGGAAATCTTAAAGAAACCTAGAAAATGGTAATTTGGATTTTTAGCCACGAATTTGAGCATGGAATTTAGAGTAAATTGTATATTTGAACTAGTAAAGCTATGGGTAGAATTTATCTTCGAGAAATTTCGGATTCCGGGCACGTGGGCCCGAGGGCATTTTGGTCATTTCACTGAGC
>ML437937.1:215368-226632 GCA_005239525.1 Nicotiana knightiana
GCGTAGCTACTATTATGCCATGTCCGGGTAGTCTAGGACCCACTAGCATGCCTTACATGTTGTACCTGTGATCCTGCCTGTACTATTAAACTGCTAATATAATCAAAATCGTAATTGAATATCTAAAAGAAGGCTAGAGTTTATTTTTCTTAATCATCTAGAAAGAGAATTGATTCCTCCGTGGATAATTGTATACCCGGTAGGGTTATATTATGGAATATCATTAAACTTGACAAATGAGTTTCAAAACAAAGATTTAAAAGCTATATTTCATGTTCCTTTAAGAAGAATCTTACCACTTCCCTGAGAAAAACTGCTTTCTTGATAAAAATGTGGACTTATTGTGTGAACATGTGTAACTTTGGGTGCCTGAGTCGCATGTATGATTCGCGAGCAGGCTAGCCTTATTATTTTATGTATAACCACGTCGCATGATCGATTCGCGAGCGGGGCAGATAGATGCATCTATGGTTCGAGCCATTCGACCCTCACCAGTGCTCAGTTTATTATTGTTGGTCCGCGCCGTTCGACCCTCGGCATTGCTTGCGCATGATATTTACTGCGTAGTTGCTATAATTTTTGCCTGATTACTGGCCTGGAATTTTAAGTTGTCAATTGAAATGACAGAGATTTAAAGTTATTAAAAATTTTGGAAGAAGTTGTTCCTTCCCGTTGATTAATTGTTATTTGATTAAATCACCCATGATGATTAATTGTTATTAATATGACGAAGATATAAAGTGTTAAATTTGAACAGAGTTGATAATATTTATTCCTGATTTTAATAAATTTCTTATGATAATCATGCTTAGTGTCACACTTGAATATTCTAAATTGACCTTTAGCAAGTGTCTAACTTGACCTCTCGTCACTACCTCTCTGAGGTTAGGCGGGCGACTTACTGAGTACACGTTATTTTTGTACTCATGCTACACTTGCTGTGCATTTTATTGCACAAGTACCTTCATAGCGATGTGGCGTATTTGGAGACTTAGGCGAGCTGCATCATCCGGAGGCGATCCGCAGCTGCCGGGGTCTCCCTCATACTGTATTACATTATTTATTTTCCCTTGTCCACTTGTATTTCGGACAAGCTTTGTAGAAATTGTAAAATTCTTAGAAATTGCTCATGTACTTGTGACACCGGGTTCTGGGATGTGTTGGGATATATTTGTTAAAATAGTACTATTTAAACCATTGTATTTACTTAACAGATTTTATTTAGTTAATATGTAATAAAGTGAAACGAAATTCTTTTCATAAATGTTAAGACCGGAAATTTTTTTCAATTAATTAATGATTGGCTTGCCTGACAATGATGTCCGCCGCCATCACGACCTTATGGATTTTGGGTCGTGACAACATGGTATCAGAGCCCTAGGTTCCGTTAGGTCTCACGAGTCATGAGCAAGTCTAGTAGAGTCTTGCGGATCGGTACAGAGACGTCTGTACTTATCTTCGAGAGGCTACAGGGCTGTTAGGGGTACTTCTCTTCTTGATTCCTCATCGTGCGATTTGATTCCTTTGAGGCTTATGCCTATGTTCATTCCTCCTCAATCTTACGCGTCGCGAAGCGCTTTCTATGAATCAGGAAATTTGAGGAATTGAAATGGTGCTATGGATGTAATTCGAGATGTTTCCATGTGTTATTGGTTGGGGCTGTTATTATGGCCCTGCAAAAGAATAATATGTTATTTTGGCTCAGTAGCTTTGTTTCTGGGAGTCTTAAGGCTATGCTCCGGTAGTGATGATGCTTGCGATTGGTTATCGCGCAATGTCGATATGATGATAGAATGCTTGCCCGTATGTTGGGGGTGATGAATGCTTTGAAGGAAGGTCTTCTCAGAATGTGATTTCGAGATTTCGGTATTTTAGTTCCGGCAGAGGATAGTCATTTGGATTATGAATGGTCCGGTTGGGGTTGATAAAGTAGTAAGACTTGGTGTCTTCAAGTGAGGTGGGATATGATCCTGTGACGTGAAGTCGTCGTCATTGATCGAATGGAATGTGTTAAGTTTGTCGGTGCTATGTTTTCTTCGGTTGCGTGGGGTCAGAGTATTGAGAATAAGTATTGAAGAATGCGGCTGGCAGAGAATGATCCTTAATTGAGACTAGGCGGTGGTTCCATTTTTAGGAGGCCAGGTGTAAGAAGCGGAAGTCGAGCAGTCGCAAAGTGGGGGAGCGGCAACATAGCTTGGAATGTGAAGATATTGTCGCTCATTTAATGGATGTCCATGAGGAGCGGACGGACTAGCAAAGTTGGTAAACTGAAGCAAGCTTGGGATGGGATATTGATATTGTAGAGGGTGTGCAGTACGTCATCGTTAGAAGGTGTCAGTTGGTGATTTCCACAGGTCGGTTATCTGCTGTGAATAGGTTAGCGGTGGCATGGTTGGAAAGTCTCTCTGAAGGGTTCTAGTTGCTATTCGGTAGGAGGAAGAAGGTGTGAATGATGCGAGAGAATTTGAAGTATTTAGGGAGTGCTAACAAGAGAATTTGGAAGGATTGGACAGATTGGTTGAGCAAGATCATGTTAACAAAGGAGAAAGGATCTCGGCAGGGTCTAGAGTGGTGCAAGGAGTAGCTTCGGGCTAAGTGGGGGAGTCCCACCACCTGAAGTTGGGTTGTAGGATTGTGTTATCATAGGGTTGCGGATTGTCAGCGTGTTGGCTAGTTATTACAGCTAAGGGAAATGAGTAATATGGTGGTTGTGCGTGGGATTTGATGAATGTGTGCAAAAAGTTGGCCCTGTCGGACAAGGTTTAGGATTTGGAAGATTCAGAATTTATGCTTAAGGCTTAGGCGAGTTGTAAGGATAGTGACTCGGTCACGTGTTTCATTGAAAGGGGTGTTCATGTTCTAGGAGAGCCTTGGAGTCGATTGTATTCGAGACCAGTCAGAGTGGGTGACTCTCAATAGCGATCCTGGTGCATTCAAAAGTTAAGAATGCGGCGTTTAAGGGTTTCATGCAGTAGTATGATCGAGAATCGAGCTTCTGCAGAGTAATTTCTGAGAACAAGGAAGATGATTAAAAGAAGATAGATTGATTATCCATGGTTGAAATGGCACATTTACGGCAGTGATCAGTTCCTTCGATGTGATTAAGTTATGCATGTGGTTTGTGCCGGTGTGTGCGGGGCTTGTCGGCCGTCGTAATTGATTTCATGTGGGAGCATTTGAGTGTTATGGCCTGTCGGGTGTAGGCGGATCCCGGAAGGGTTATGGTGGTATAGACTAGACTTAAGGATTTGCATGTTGGGTGATTGTGAGAATTCACTCGTGTGTTGAGATGGTACTCTTGAATTGAGTTAAGTAAAAGGTTTCTATATGATGGAGTGTTCACCCTATTGGTGGTTCAGAAGTTATGATGGAATTCTTGCGCTACCTCATATTGGCATGTTAGGTGCGGTAAGCAGTATGTAATTGGGAGTGAGAATCGAGATTGCGATTCAGTGTTGAAAAGGACGTCATGAGCTCGGATGAGCAAGGAAAAAGGGATTTGAAAGTTCAGAGTAAGCTGGTGTTATCTTCAGTGTCACCTGAGATCGCTATTCGGTGAAAGAGGCTTTGTACCCTGGTCATGGGTTCTTGATTTTCTTTGCAGCATTAGTGTGGTCAGTGGTATAGATGTGCAGACTTGTTGCCTTGTGTGGAAGGTTGTGGAAGCATGACCGCTGGAAGATTGTATAAGTGTGACATGTAGTCACCTGATTGGTTGAAGATTTAGACCAAGTATAAGGAAGTGCAACATTGCCTATTTGAGAATTTATGCCTGGAGGGCATTCGGTTCAGTTGATTGTGGATTATGGGGTGTTTGTCCCGGTGATGATGGTTGTTCTCGTGTATTATGAGATAAAGTGGGTTAATATGGACCCAGGTAAATCTATTAGCTTAGTTTGGTACGAGCAGGGTAGACTCGATGTTTGTGGGTGGATTTAAATATGATTATGGGCTCCGTATGAGCCAGGCATGTTCATTTCAGTAGAGCACTTTTTCATGGAAAGGTATTATAACAGCACATGTTGTTCCGTCTTCGTCAAATTCATGTGATATTGTTATTGTGTCGTGTGAGTGGTGAAACTGTATTGGTAAAAAAGAGTTTCACACGTAAGCCAACTTTTGACAACTCAGCCAGACACGTGGACATAGGAAAACTCGACAGCTGGATGTGATTCTTTGAAGAGGTACGGTTCAGTAAACCCACGAACTTATCAGCCACAGGAAACTCAACTTTATCAAAACAGGAGAGAGGCACGGTTAACATGAATCTAGACAAAGCTACGGGCAGATTCAAGCACCCACAATTGATTACTCGAACGTTATGTAACCGAACCCAATTACCGTTATCCTTTGTAACGCCTCATTAATGTCATAATTAGTCATTAATGAGGAACCATTAGACCTTTCAGAGCCTCGTCGAGTTCTTGCACATGTAGTCGCTCAGTCTTCGTTATTGGGGGAGATTAAGGCTTGGCAGTATGGTGTTTGGCTGAGCTACGAAAGACAGTGGTTCAGGGCAGGGCCAAGGAGATTATTATTGGCTAGGATGGTTTTTTGAGACTTCAGGGCCGCTATATGTTCCTAAGGTTGGTGGCCTGAGGGAGAGGATTCTAGAGGAGGCACACAATTCTTGGTATTCTGTTCCTCCTGGTGCTACGAAGATGTACCGTGACTTGAAGCAGCATTACTGGTAGAGGCGAATGAAGAAGGATATTGTGGAGTATGTGGCTAGGTGTCTTAATTGCCAGCAGGTGAAGTATGAGCACCAGAGGCCAGGAGTCCTACTTCAGCAGATGCCCATTCCGGAGTGGAAATGGGAGCGCATCACTATGGACTTCGTGGTTGGGTTGCCTCGGACTTTGCGGAAGGTTGACGCGGTTTGGGTCATTGTGGATAGATTGACCAAATCGGCGCATTTCATTCCCGTAGCTACTACTTATACTTCTGAGAGGTTGTCCCAGATCTACATTCGGGAGATAGTCCGGTTGCACGGTGTGCTGGTGTCCATTATATCAGATCGAGGTCCTCAGTTCACTTCGCACTTCTGGAGAGCATTACATAGTGAGATGGGCACCCAGATAGACCTCAACACAGCATTTCACCCTCAGACTGATGGTCAGTTGGAGCGTAGAGTTCAGATATTGGAGGACATGCTCAGGGCATGTGTGATTGACTTTGGAGGTCAGTGGGACAAGTTCTTGCCTTTGGCCGAGTTTGCTTACAATAATAGTTATCAGTACATCATTGAGATGGCACCATTTGAGGCTTTGTATGGTCGGCGATTCCGTTCTCCTATCGGGTGGTTTGAGCCTGGCGAGGCTAAGTTATATGGCACCGACCTGGTGAGGGATGCTTGTAGAAGGTGAAGCTGATTCAGGAGAGGCTCCGTACAACATAGTCTAGACAGAAGAGTTACGCGGATCAGAGGGCGCGTGATGTATCGTTTATGGAGGGAGAAAGGGTCCTATTGAAAGTCTCGCCTATGAAGAGTATTATGAGGTTTGGGGAAGAAGGGCAAGTTGCGCCCGAGGTTTATAGGTCCATTCGAGGTGTTGAGGCAAGTTGGGGAGGTTGATTATGAGCTGGCCTTGCCTCCCAGTTTATCAGGAGTGTATTGGTAAAAAAGAGTTTCACACGTAAGACAACTTTTGACAACTCAGCCAGACACGTGGACACAGGAAAAATCTACAGCTGGATGTGATTCTTTGACGAGGTATGGTACAAAGAGGCACGGTTCAGTAAACCCACAAACTTATCAGCCACAGGAAACTCAACTTGATCAAAATGGGAGAGAGGCACGGTCAGAATGAATCTAGACAAAGCTACCGGCAGATTCAAGGACCCACAATTGATTACTCGAATGTTATGTAAATGAACCTCTATTACCGTTATCCTTTGTAACGCCTCATTAATGTCATAATTAGTCATTAATGAGTAACCATAGCAGGAGTCGTACGTTATAAGAATCTCCTATATAAGGGAGGGAAATACATNATTTGGTTCCGTTACCGGGAAATCTGATATTCTTTGTTTACTTTTCAAGTGATATCCTCTGAATTATGTCAAACCCCAACGACAACAACCAGCAAAGGAGTGGAACCCCAGTTCCATCGCCTTCAGGAACCCCACGTGGTTCGAGGGAACAATCCCCAGAAAGATCCAATAACAACAATGGTGATAATGATCAAACTGTGGAACAAGATCGTGTAAAGCAAATGATTGCAGAGTATGTGAGACAAGCTTTGCAAGAATTTGTGAGAGGGTTACCGGCAGCGTTACCTACACCGCCGATGCCACCCCCCCAATAACACCATCACCATGGAAAATCCTCAATCTGGGTTGGCAAACTGAGGAAGAGAAGATACTCCTAATGAATCTCTCAAAACGATACCCGGTATATCTAATAACTCAGAATTACAAAATTTATTTCTAACCATGCAGAAATAGATGAAGGAGCAGAACGATCGCATCGAACAAATTCCTGGAGTACCACCTATCGTCAAAGGCATCGATGTTGATAGATATTCTCAACAACCTTGGAAGCCAAGTGCGGCACCCTTGCCTATACCCAAGAAGTTTAAAGTGCCTGATGTTCCCAAATATGATGGATCAACTGACCCACGCGACCATGTGACTGCTTTCACTACTGGGGTAAAAGGCAGCAACTTAACGAAATAAGAGATTGAATCAGTCCTTGTCAAAAAATTTGGGGAAACACTTACCAAAGGGGCCCTAACCTGGTATTCTCTTCTCCCTGAAAATTCTATTGACTCTTTTGCTGAGCTTGCAGATTCGTTTATAAAAGCACACTCTGGTGCACAAAAAGTTGAGAAGAGAATGGAAAACATATTCAAAATAAAACAAGGAGACACGGAACTACTCCATGAGTTTGTAGATAGGTTTCAACGAGAAAGAATGTAGTTACCTAGGGTGCCTGATATTGGGAAGCCATGGCATTTTCAAGCAACTTGAACGATAAAAGCTCAGAAGCCACGAGGCGACTTAAAGAGAGTCTAAGAGAATTCCCCGCTACAACATGGAACGATGAATATAACATGTGCAGTACTAAACTCAGAATAGAAGAAGATATCATTGCTCGTTCAAGAGATGAAAATCATTCCAGATCCAGACGTCCTGAATCAGATAGAAGATCAGGTAAAAATAGGTACGGTCCTTACTTAGGACCCTCGGGACGCGATATTCGCCCCAGGTTCGAAAATACTAGGTCGGACTATAAACCACAAGGAAGAGACGTAGTCTCATTGTCTAGATCCAGAAAAGATTGAGATGAACGACCTAGAGGTAGTACTCAAATTGGGGATCATACCTTTAATGTAAGTACTACTGAACTTGTCTCAATATTGAAGAACATGGGAGACAAGGTNATTTTTACAAGGTGAAGTAGAAAAGTTGTTAAAACAGGGATATTTAATAGAATTGTTTAGTGATAAAGGTAAACAGGCATAAATGAGGAACAGGTAGGAACCCCCAAAGCCTCCTTCTCCAAAACGAACCGTTAACGTAATACACGGGGGTGAAGAAGTAAACGGAGTGATTTGCAAAATAACCACAAAGTTCATTATTACACATGGGAAACGGGCTCGTGGAGAAGACGATATAATCTTTGATGATGCAAATATCAGCGGATTAATGCTTCCGTACAACGATGCTCTGGTAATATCTTTACTTATTCTTAACATTAACGTAAAAAGAGTGTTGATTGATCCAGGCAGTTCAGTCAATATCATTTTGCTAAGAGTCGTGGAAGAAATGCTACTGAAGAATCAAGTAATCCCAAAAGCACGAGCCATATCAGGGTTTAATAACTCTACGGTTATAACAAAATGAGAAATTGAGCTTAGCACTTATGCTTAGGGGGTGATCAAAAGTACCAGGTTCCAAGTCATTGATACTGACATGACTTTTAACGTGATCATTGGAAGGCCATGGATCCATGACATGAAAGCGATACCCTCCACATTGCATCAGGTAACTAAATTTCCCTCAGAATGGGGGATTCAACAAAAGGAGATCATCAGACTGCAAGAAATATAAACTTTGTGGTACACTACAACAAGAAAATAGAGGTGGAATAATTACGAGATAAGGGAATTTCCCAAGCAGGTAACGCAGCCCAAACAAGCATGGAAGAAATTACTACCCAAATAGGTACGGAAGGTATTATTGCTGAAAAAGGCACGAAAGAAAATACTTACGAGAAGGAAAATCAAGTTACCACAGAAGGTATACTATATCACACAGAAACAGATTCCAGACCGGACGTCATTCATGAATCGGAGGAAGATGAACACATCAAAATAACTGCGGAGGAGCTCGTAGCTGTTCCATTATCTGAACAAAAGCCTGAGCAGAAAATGTATATAGGCACGAGGCTAGGCCCCTCTCAAAGAGGTAATTTAATTGATTATTTAAAGGCTAACACAGACTGCTCTGCGTGGTCCCACTCAGATATGACAGGCATCCCATCAGAAGTGATGACTCATAAACTAAATGAAGATCTATGATTCATACCTGTTAAGCAGAAGAAAAGAAAGCAAGGACCATTCAAAAACCAAGTGATCGACGAGGTAACGTACCCTAACTGGCTAGCAAACATCGTGGTAGTACCTAAAAAGAATGGCAAGTGGAGGGTATGCGTAGATTATACTGATTTAAACAAAGCATGCCCCAAAGATTCATTCCCATTGCCTTATATAGATCAAATGATTGATGTCACCGCATGTCATGAACTATTAAGCTTTCTAGATGGATATTCTGGTTATAATCAGATTAAAATGGATCCTTTAGACGAGGAAAAAACCTCCTTTATCACGAACAGGGGGACTTATTGTTATAAAGTCATGTCTTTTGGCCTAAAAAATGCTGGAGCCACCTATCAAAGGCTAGTCACCAAGATGTTCCAAGAACATCTGGGAAAAACGATGGAGGTTTACATTGATGATATGCTAATAAAGTCAATACAGGCGGAAGATCATTTCCAGGACCTTTCTACTGCTTTTGATATTTTACGCAGGTATAATATGAAGTTAAATCCAGAGAAATGTGCTTTTGGAGTGCAATCAGACAAATTTTTGGGTTTCCTTGTATCAAACAGAGGAATAGAGGTAAATCCTGCTCAAATTAAAGCCATAGAGGAAATACCTGATATTTTAACAAATAAAAAGGAAGTTCAAAGACTGACAGGGAGAATAGCAGCTTTGGGTAGTTTATTTCTAAATCTTCCGAAAAAAGTTTTAAATTCTTCTCAGTTCTTAAAAACCAGAATCAATTCGAATGGACTGAAGAATGTTAGCAAGCCCTCAAGAATCTGAAGATTTATCTATTGAAACCGCCACTGCTTTCAAAGCCAAAAGAAGGGGAAAGATTGTACATCTACTTGGCTGTCTCAGAAATTGCTGTAAGTGCAGTATTTGTAAGAGAAGAAAAAGGTAAATAATCACCTATCTATTATGTAAGTAAAACTTTGCTAGATGCTGAGACTAGATATCCACATCTGAAAAAGTTAGCCTTAGCTTTAATAATGGCATCTAGAACATTACGACCCTATTTTCAATTCCACCCAATCACCGTTGTGACCTCATATCCTTTAAGAAATATTCTGCATAAACAGGAATTGTCAGGAAGATTAGCTAAGTGGGCCATAGAATTAAGTGAGCATGAAATAATCTATCAGCCTAGGACTGCAATTAAGTCTCAAATACTAGCTGATTTTGTTGTTGACTTTAGTAATAACATTGTATCTGAAGTAGAAAAAGAGTTACAACTCTTTAACGGTGTTAATCCAGGCCTATGGACCTTGTTCACCGATGGTTCTTCAAATATAAAAGGCGCCGACTTAGGCATAGTCTTGATATCACCCACGGGTGAAAAGACACGGCAAGTTATATAGTGTTATCCTATCACTAACAATGAAGCAAAGTACGAAGCTGTTATTGCAGGGCTTGAATTCACATGGAGATCTTAATCGAGCAAATTGTGATCAACAGCGACTCCCAACTGGTAGTAAATCAGATACAGGGGACTTACATCGCTCGAGAGACTAGAATGCAACAGTATCTTGAAAAAGCACGAGAGCTCGTGAGACAATTCAAAACATGGAAGGTAATGCAAATACCTAGAGAGGAAAATGCAGAAGCAGATGCATTAGCTAACCTCGCAGCAGTCACAGAAGTAACGAACAAAGACAATACAATTGTCGTTCAACTATTTCATTCAATAATAGACCAGGACAGGAATGAGGTAACTTTCAACAACCTAACCTGGGACTGGAGAAACGAAATTCTTAATTTTTTGCAGAATGGCACCGTACTTGAAAACAGGAAAGCAGCTCAAGCGCTTCGTTGCAAAGCTGCACGATACTGCCTTATTCGCAACTCACTTTATCGCAAGATGTTCGGAGGACCCCTAGCTAAATGCCTCGGACCTAACCAAATGGAACTTGTGATGAAAGAAGTCCATGAAGGACGCTGTGGAAATCACTCAGGGGCGAGATCCTTAGTGAAAACACTAATCATAGCCGGATACTATTGGCCTAAGATGGAACAAGAAGCCGAGAATTTCGTATCCAAATGTGACAGATGCCAAAGGTTTGCCAATAACATGCATCGACCAGCGGAATTATTACATCCAATAATATCCCCATGGCCTTTCATGAAATGGGGTATGGACATAGTAGGACCTCTTCCCACAGCTAAAGGACAGGTACGGTTTTTACTCGTACTAACCGACTATTTTACAAAATGGGTAGAGGAAGAAGCGTTCAAATAACTGCGAGAAAAGGAAGTTAAAAGCTTCTTATGGCGAAACATAATATGCCGATTTGGAATACCAAAGGAAATCGTGTGTGATAATGGCCCACAATTCATAGGCTCGCAAATCACAGAATTCTTCTAAAGTTGGCAAATCAAGCGGATCACTTCAACGCCGTACCACCCCGTGGCTAATGGTAAAGCTGAGTTAACGAATAAGGTCATAATCAACAATCTAAAGAAGCGGTTGGATAAAGCCAAAGGAAATTGGCCTGAAGAGTTACCAGCGGTACTATGGGTATACAGACAACTTCGAAGATAGCCACGGGAGAAACTCCATTCGCACTTGTTTATGGCTCAGAAGCCTTAATACCCATGGAGATTGGGGAACCAATTATAAGGTTCTCAACAACCATGGAAGGTGAAAATGACGACGAATTAAGGACCAACCTGGACCTGCTCGAACCACGGAGAGAAGCAACATTGATACGGATG
>ML437937.1:227194-244357 GCA_005239525.1 Nicotiana knightiana
TAAAAGGGTTAAGCAGTCATTATCTAAAAAATAACTATATACCTTCGAGTCCGGAATGTTTTTCCTTTTCAGGAAAAGGACCACAAGGAAGGAATAATCAAGTGCTCGAGATTTCATTCTTCAAAGCTCAAACACTTGGGGGACTATAAAGTATGGAAGGCTAAGACGAAGCAAAGAAGACTATCAAAAAGTCAAAAGCTCGAGCTTGAAGACCCATCTACCCAACGAGACAAGTGACACGAGTAGAATTGAAAGAAAATCAAAAGAGCCATCCAAATACAAAGCCTAATGCAAAAAGCAAAAACCTTCGAACATATTCAGGTTGAAAGGCAAAATATTAGTCACGAGAAAGAAATGTACATCTTTATTCAAAGCTGTTGTAACAAAAACAGTTAGGGGTAAAAGATCATCATCAATGTACTCATTCAAAAAATTGTTCTCAAATAAAACAGTTACGGATGAAAGATTCTAAATCCTTGTATTTGTTCAAGAAACTGTTATCAAATAAAAACAGTTACGAATAAGAAAACATTTCCCTCGTACTTATTAGAAAACTGTTTCCAAAACAGTTGCGGGTAAAAACCCCAATCTTTATAAAAACTGTTACTAGTAAAAAACAGTTGTTTCCTTGTATTAATATCGAAAAACGGTTACCTATGGAAAACAGTTACGAAATACAAGAGTATCAAATCTGTTAAACAAAAACAGTTGCAAACATGAGTTTTAGACGATAATCAAACACATGTAAAATGTCATGGAAGTTCAAACAAGAAACTTTCCTTGGAAACATTCTTAAACATGTGTAAAATTCCTATCACTCTATTGCATTATCATGAAGTTGAGACGTCTTCTTCATGTCAATTATAAAGGGCCCTCTTCCATAAACTATGCCTATTACAAAAAGGCACACATTTAATATGACACCGTGCCTATTATAAAAAAGGTACGAGTAGTTTAAATCATTCCACATGCAAAACTCGAAGGTAAAATTAAAACCTCGAAAAATAAAGCATGCAAAAGACTTAAAGAGTNACTTATACTTAGCCGTATAAAATTTTTATATATACATTGTGGTGCCCCTAAGTTGTCATTTGGGGACTTAAAATAAATCCAAATTTACCCCCGATGGGACTAGGGGTAAAGACTAATTGATACAAAGAAAAATCAATAAAAGGATAAACCAACTAAATCTTTTCAAGAGAGGGGTTGACTTCAGTGGCAGAAGGAGCGGGAGCAACTGGGATGAAGAGGCATGAGCGACTGGAATCTCACCATCAGGTGAAGAGAGGTTATGACCCTGTTGGGCCTTCTCCATGGCTTCCTTAGTTTGGCTATTTCAGCACTAAGGTCAAAACCCTATTGACTCATTTCCATCAATATGTCAAGGCGAGAATTCATATACGCCCCGCTCACATCGACAACAGCCACCTCTTCCAAATCTTCATAATCCTTTGCCCACACTTGAAGCTCAGCTCTCAACCCGTCCTTCTCCGCCTCCGCAACTTCATGGGCAGCCCTTCATGGAATAATTGACTCCTCTAAAGTTTGAGCTTTGTCTAAAGCCCTACGAAGATCTTCTTGAGTACGACTGAGTGATTTCACGAGCTCACCTGAGTATTCCTCCTTCTGCCCCAACAAGTTCTTCAAGTCTCTAATCTTCTGAGGCACAGGACAGCTGCTTCGCGAATGAAGACTTCAGAACACTCTTATCTTTATCAGCTTGACTGCAAGAAGCCCTCTCCACTACTAGTTCTGCTGCCATGAGTCTCATCTGCCGCTTCAAGGTACTCCTTTCCTCTTCTAAAGCATCCATGTCAATCCTTAAGCTATCATACTGTGCTCTCCAATTATCAACATCGGCCTGCAACTCTTTTGTCTCTTGGTCCGTGTTTGAAATCCTCTTCATAAGCTCCATGCCTATAAGGTTAATCTACAAGAAATAAACCAGTCAGATATGGTAAATTTCATATACGAGAGTGAAAGAAGATAACTTGCATCATACCTTCAAAGAAGTATGCACGACCTCATTGGCCCATGTAAGTGCACCGTGGCTGGCTAGCTTTGCTTTCTCAGAGGGACCTATCAAAGGCTTGAGCCACACTTCGAGCTCACCCGTCTTCTTGAAAAGGTTTCCCTCAGCTGGAACCTCTATTACCACCTGTCGCATCTTTCTGCTGGAAGACCCTACTTCCCTAACAGAAGGCATGGAAGCAGGCAAAGATGGAACACAACAGGCACAGAAGGTTGAGGAGCTGGAGAAGCCACGGGCAAAGCAGCAGGCACAGAGAGTTTAAAAGCTGGAGAAGCCACGGGCAAAGCAGCAGGCACAACAGAAGTTGAAATAGCCAAAGGAACAGACGAAACAGCTTCTCTCAAAGAAGCAGGAAAAACAGCAGCTAGAGGGACGTCGTCAGGAGCAAGATCAACACCCTCATGAATAGGGGAATGTGAAACATCATCAAAGACAGGGGGCTCAATCTAAAACCATTCGCCTTCTCCGTGGCCTGTGAACTAAAGCACCCTCTTTTTCTTCTTCTTCTATGGAACGAGACTCACTGATCTTCCTCTTCGAGGAAGATGAACCAACAATAATTTCCTGGGCTTGAGCCAAGGACATCTTCGGGATAGATGAAGCAGACACCCCACGAGCAGAGAACCCTATCAAAAAGGGAAAAAAGTCAAAAGAAAAAAAACTAGACTCGAGTAAGGAAAGAAGCAAGAACAAGAGCTTCACTTATCGTGGGTCTTTACTTGCCAATCGTACCTCCCAGCGAGGTATTTCCAAGATCTCTCTTCTGAAGGAGCAACAGATAATAATTTTTCCACCCAATCACGAATACCGGAGACATTCTCAACAGTATTCACGATTGCTGAGAGAAGAAAAAGCAGATACGGTGTTAATAAAACATCCCAAGTTAAAACAAGAAAAAGTAAATTTGAGCTAAAGCATACTCACGTGCGCGATTCCACTTCTCAGGGAAGGGAAGATTTTCTTCACCCACTAAACCAACAGTGGGTACAGCAACATACCGAAGGTACCAGCCCCTATCCTTATCGTCTCCAGGGGTTACCAACACTCTTTTGCTTCTAGTAGTCAGAGTAAAAACCCCTTCACGAAATAAGGTAGGAGAGTAGAGGTGAATAAGATGGTTGAAGGTAAAAGGAACCGAGTCTTAAAAAGCCAAACTCCTAAGACATGCGACAACTCACCATACAAGCGGGCCAACTTGTCCTAAGAAGATATTGAAAAAATGGCAAAACTCAATTATAACTGGGTCAATGGGAGGTCTAAACCTTAAAGTGAAAGGATACGTATAAACAAAAGAATATCCCATCTTGTAAGACGTTATTCTTTAATTACTATTCGGAATATATACAGGAAAGTTAGACTTCCAAAAGCACTCCCTACGAACAAGGGAAATCTGACCCTCAATTATAAGGGTTGGATATCTTTCGACACTATCAAGAGAAGAAGATTGATCTACAAGAACTTGACTATCCCTAGCAAAAACAAACTCAGCAGGGACAATTTCATCGACTCCAGGTTCACGAAGGCGTTTTCCTCTACCTCTAGACAAAGACCGAGAAACCCTAAATCTCGGAGAAACTGGAGATCTAGTGGAAGAAGGAGGAACTATCTGAGAAGAAGAGGAGCCCCTCGAAGGAGTGGATCCTAGACTTCTAAGTCTACCACCCCTCCGACTCCTAGTCGGAGCAGGAGATAGTGCTAAACTTTCAATATCTATTACTCTTTGAGGTTGTTTTGAAGAAGACATATTTAAAAAGGCAAAGAAGAAAGTTCTTTACAAAAGACAAAGTTAGAAAAATGTTTCGTGGAAGCAAAGAAAAGAAAACATGTATTTATACTTGAAGACAACCGTCAAACATGAAGAAAAAGGAAAATAATGATGAAAAGTCATAATTGAAGATGTCACTTCGGGACTGGCACTGCCGCAAAAAGCCCTAAAAGGTGTCGAGTAAATGCAGAACCAATTTGAAAAGGACACGTGGTATGAGCATTAAATGGAAGTGACAAACGGCGCCTATGGGGCAGAGAAGGATACAATGATTCAAGGAAAGTGGCGGCAAAATATTCCCGTCATAAATGAATATCCACTTACCAAATATTAATCGTTAAATATATGATAAGTGGGGGGATTATCTGTATTGGTAAAAAAAAGTTTCACACGTAAGCCAACTTTTGACAACTCAGCCAGACACGTGGACACAGGAAAACTCGACAGCTGGATGTGATTCTTTGAAGAGGTACGGTACAAAGAGGCACGGTTCAGTAAACCCACAAACTTATCATCCAAGGGAAACTCAACTTGATCAAAACGGGAGAGAGGCACTATCAGAATGAATCTAGACAAAGCTACAGACAGATTCAAGAACCCACAATTGGTTACTCGAACGTTATGTAACCGAACCCAATTACTGTTATCCTTTGTAACGCCTCATTAATGTCATAATTAGTCATTAATGAGGAACCATAACAAGAGTCGTACATTATAAGAATCTCCTATATAAGGGAGGGGAATACAGCTTGTAAAGACATCTGGTTCTCAAATACAATCAACTTCGATCTTCTATTTTTATGCAATATTGTATATTATTCATTTTTCTCCATTTATCTTGATTATCAGTAACCCGTATTCATCTTAAAAATAAGCTTTAGTCAAAGGGTCTAATTCTTTGGTTAAACAGAAATGACTTGATAATTTCCTATGTGTGGAAGTCTCGCGTAGTGGGGATGTTATGTGAGCAGGATAGCTCTTGAGATCCAGAATGTATATATATCGCACCTCGGTTGTGCTTAAGTTTTGTAGCATGCGGCTTTATCAGTCTCCCTAGGATGTATTATGCACTTAGCGTGCTTATGATCGATATTCAGTAATTTGTAATAGTGAGCAAATCAACTCCCTATATATATCTTCTGATGTAAATTTTATGTGTGGATCAGGTGGCACGTCGCCACAGGTATGTTATTCAGATTGGGTTGCACGCCGCAACAATGTGATGATGAGTAAGGTTCCTATATTTATTATTTCTTATGTTCTACTTCCTATTTTCTGAGAAAAATTCATATTAGTTGTGTGAGTTGAATAGTCCCTTCCTGAGTCATTTCTTATTATCATGTTCGAATTATGGCCTATTAGTGCGATGTAGTATCATGTGAGACTGTTGGTCATGTTTGGGGTGGTCTATTGTCTAAGCAGTTCATACTGGGTGAGGTGAGATTATCGGATCAGGGATCAGTGCAATAAGGTTATGTGAAGTGTATATTAAAGAACAAATACCATGATTCAGGTTCACAATGAGGTGATGATTCTAGTCAAGATGAGATATTCAATGATTTGTTAACTCTGCAGTTGGGTATGAATTTCTACACATCTCCCCCGTTGTGGTGGTATCGTCAGCATTATAGCAGGATGTATGTATATTTGTTATGAGGTGCATCGGGAGCATCAGATTCGTGAAATTTTGGCTATTTAGGATCAGGGAGTGTTGTTGTGGTCAGATGATGAGTTATGTGGTGCATGGTGCTGGTTCAGCAAAGGCATGTAGTCATGTCCTGGTATGCGTGTGGTAGTTGATACAGTGTTTATATATTGGAACTAGGCCTGGCAGAGAAAATTCAAGTGTTGGAACTGGATTTGAGCTTATTATATGGATAAAAGAAGAAATCTTCAGATTTAATCAAGCTAATGTACTCAACTGGGTTGTGGTAGCACGTGCAGGTGCTCGGGGTGTTAAACAGTGATTTCAGGTGACTCCAGAGCATTTCTTATCACGTTCGAGGACGAACGTCTGTTTAAGTGGGGGAGAATGTAACGACCCGACCGGTAATTTTGAGCTCTAGCGCGTCGTTCAGCTGTTTGAGGCTGTGAGCAGCTTTGTTTTAGGTACTATGACTTGTAGGTGTGGTCGGAATTGTTTTCGGGAAGTTTAGAGTTGAATTGGAAAGAAAATTCTCATTTCAGAAGCCTTAAGTTGGAGAAATGGACTAAGATTGGAAATCTTGAGTAAACGACCTCAGAATCAGGATTTGAAGGTTCCTGCAAGTTCTTATGATGATTTCAGACTTGGGCGTATGTCCCGATCGAGTTTTGGATAACCCGGGAGCGTTTCAGCGTATATTATGGAAGTCAGCATTTTAGAAGAATCTCCTAAATTTGGGTTGTAAGGCATTTTAGATTTATTGATGTCCGTTTGGGATTCTGAGCCTGCGAATAGCTTCGTATGGTGATTCTTGAGTTGGGAGCGCGATCGGAAGTGAATTTGGATATCCATAGGTTATTTTGAAGTCATTTGGCTAAAGATAGAAATTTGAAGATTTTTGAGAAATCTGACCGGAAGTGGAAATTTTGATATCGGGGTAGAATGCGATTCTGGAAGTTAGAGCAGGTTCGTAATGTTAAATATGACTTGCGTGCGAAATTTGAGGTCAATCGGACTTGATTTGATAGGTTTCGACATCGAATGTGGAGATTTAAAATTTCAAAGTTTATAAAGTTTGAGTTTGAGTGCGATTTGTGATTTCGGCGTTGTTTGATGTGATTTGAGGCCTCGAGCTAGTACGTGGGATGTTATGGGACTGAGTCGTGTTATTTGGACGGGGTCCCGGGGGCCTCGGGTGTGTTTCAGAGCAATTTAGGACCATTTTTCTCTGCTTTGCTGTTGTTGTCTTCTGGTGTATCTAGTGTGCTATACGATTGCGGTTGTCACGACCCAAAATCCTAACTGAGTTCGTGATGGCCCCCAACTACGGGGTCAGGCAAGCCGACTCTAACATTTATTAAAGGCTCCTTTTTATTAGTTTAAACACTTTACAAATACACTCAGTTTTAATAGTTAAAACATGATTTGACGAGGATAGTTAACCAGTTTTAATCAAAACGGTCATGATGAGAATGAGCCAATATACATATATATACAAACCCGTAAATCAAAATAACAACTACGTGTGTGCTAGGAACTAGTGTCACAAGTCCTACGAGCATACTAACAGAATATACAAAACATAATATACAATCCCACTGTCTGAAATGAATAGACGGGAAATAAGCAAAAGAAAACTCCAAGGTGCCGCCGAGAATTGTCAGGAGAAGCAGCTCACCGTGAAGTCGGGTCCAACTGAGATCAGAATCGAGATCTGGTCTGATAACCAGATGCACCTGCCTCAGAACCTGTACAATTAAGTACAAAAGTGCAGCATGAGTACATAAACAAATATGTACCCAGTGAGTATACCGCCTAACCTCGAAGAGGTAGTGACGAGNTTAAATTCCCTTATTAACATAAACCAGTTTGTATAATTACAACAATTTCCCAGTGAATCACACACCACATAATAGGCCGGACACGTACGGCCGTAACGTCATGATAAATTAACATGTGCACTGCCGAGGGTCGAACGGCTCGAACCATAGATGCATCTATTACCCCGCTCGCGAATCGAACATGCGACGCGGTTGATATAATAGTAGGGCTATTCTGCTCACGAATCATACATGTGGCGCGGTGCCGCATACATACATAAAATTATCAATTTTTAGGGAATTATCAGAGATTTTTCTTTAAGGCCAGAGCCTAAGCAATATATTATGGACCACCACTTCCTAATATTCTTATGCCAAATCAAGGATAATAAGCAAATCAAGATACGTTTAGGAAGACATGTAAGTCACATATAAGCATGCTCGTGAGTCCTAGAACTACCCAACATAACATATTAGTAGCTACGCACGGACTCTCGTCACTTCGTGCGTGCGTAGCCCCCTCAAATAAGAACATGCAATTATTTATAGTTACCTATTGGGACAATTCCCCCTTACAAGGTTAGAAAGGAACTCACCTCGTGTCTAACCTACTTCCCGGACCAAGAACGCGCCCGAAACTTCGAACTCTACACCCGAGGATTCGAAACTAGCCAAATGTTATACAAATTCATTAATTTATGCTCAAAACATGGAATTTCTCCTACTCACTTAGTAAATTTCCCATTCTTGAAGAAATTCTACAATCCAACCCCGGGCCCACATGCTCGGATTCTGCAGATTCACAAAGGAAACACTCACCCATAGCCTAAGGATCATTAATATACGATTTCTACTTGATTTCATAGCAAATTCACGGGTAAATTCTCACATTAACGGAAGCCCTAGGTTACTACCCCATTCTTGAATTTCCACTAATTTAGGTAGTTAACTAAGCTAGTATTTCATGCATGAAGCTAATATTAGAGTGGAAGTTAGTTAGGTTCAATGACCAGGTCGTTTGCCCCTCTAAAATGGTGGAAATCGTCCCAAGGAAGAAGATGAAGATAAGGGAAATGAGTTAGATCCCGTGTATAAAAACACACTGTCTGGACGGCGTTTTCGCACCTGCGGCTCGAGGACCGCACATGCGGTCTCGCACCAGAACAAGTGCACCAATAGCTAATTCAGCTGGTTTTTGGCCTCGTGTGGTGTCCGGGAGGCATCTGGGCCCACCCGAGCCCCCGTCCAAATATACCAACGAGTCCCAAATCATAATACGGACTCGCTCGAGCCTTCAGAACACCCAAAACAACAATTAAACTCCAAATCATACCTCAAAACCCCTAGAACCAAACTTAGGAAATTTAGTTTTCTAGACTTTGCTAACAACGCGCCGAAACGACCTATACTACTCGGAATGACACCAAATTTTGCAGGCAAGTCATAAATGACATAACGAAACTATTCCTAGTCTCGAAATTCCATTCGGACCTCGATATCGCAAAAACACATCCAAAACCATAATAGGAACTTAAGGAACTCTTAATTCAATGTTGGGCGCTGAAACGCTCCCGGGTCATCAGAAACCCATTCCGAAGATACGCCCAGGTCCGAAATCATCATACGAAGCTACCGCAATCATCGAAACTCGATTCCGAGGTCGTTTACTAAAAATATTGACCGAAGTCAAAACTTGGCCTTAAAGGCCAACTTTAAGGAACCGAATGCTCCTATAGCACCCTAAACACTTCCGAATCCCGGACCACCAGTCCCCGCAAGTCATAAATCATAATAAGCCGTTGTGGGAGGTTTCATTAAGGGGAACGGGGTTCGATAACGCATAATGACCAGTCGGGTCGTTACATTCTCCACCTATTAAACAAATGTTCATCCTCGAACGGGTCTAGAATCATACCTGGAGTGTTGAATAAGTGTGGATATCTGCTCTGCATGTCCTCCTCGGACTCCCAGGTCGCCTCCTCGACTGGTTGGCCCCTCCACTAGACCTTTACGGCAGAAACTCTCTTGGACCTCTACTGGCGGTCCTGTCTATCAATAATGGCAACTGGCTCCTCCTCGTAGCCCAAACTCTCATCCAACTGAATAGTGCTGAAATCAACCACGTGAGAGAAATTGGCGTGGTACTTCCGGAGCATGGATACATGAAAAATTGGATGAACTCCTGATAAACCGGGAGGTAAGGCTAGCTCATAAGCGACCTCCCCAACTCGCCTCAACACCTCAAAGGGACTTATAAACCGCGGGCTTAGCTTTCCCTTCTTCCCAAACCTCATAATACCCTTCATAGGCGAAACTTTCAACAGGACCCTATCTCCCTCCATAAATAATACATCACGCGCCCTCTCATCCGCGTAACTCTTATGTCTGGACTGTGCGGTGCGAATCTCTCTTGAATCAACTTCACTTTCTCCAAATCATCCTCACCAGGTTGGTGCCGTATAACTTAGCCTCGCCAGGCTTAAACCACCCGATAGGAGAACGGCATCGTCGACCATACAAAGCCTCAAATGGTGCCATCTCAATGCTGGACTGGTAACTATTATTGTAAGAAAACTCGGCCAAAGGCAAGAACTGGTCCCACTGACCTCCAAAATCAATCACACATGCCCTGAGCATGTCCTCCAATATCTGAACTGTACGCTCCGACTGACCATCAGTCTGAGGATGAAATATTGTGCTGAGGTCTATCTGGGTACCCATCTCACTATGTAATGCTCTCCAGAAGTGCGAAGTGAACTGAGGACCTCGATCTGATATAATGGACACTGCCACACCGTGCAACCGGACTATCTCCCGAATGTAGATCTGGGACAACCTCTCAGAAGTATAAGTAGTAGCTACTGGAATGAAATGCGTTGATTTGGTCAATCTATCCACAATGACCCAAACCGCGTCAACCTTCCGCAAAGTCCGAGGCAACCCAACCACGAAGTCCATAGTGATGCGCTCCCATTTCCACTCCGGAATAGGCATCTGCTGAAGTAGGACTCCTGGCCTCTGGTGCTCATACTTCACCTGCTGGCAATTAAGACACCTAGCCACATACTCCACAATATCCTTCTTCATTCGCCTCTACCAGTAATGCTGCTTCAAATCAGTGTACATCTTCGTAGCACCAGGATGAACAGAATACCGAGAACTATGTGCCTCCTCTAGAATCCTCTCCCTCAGGCCACCAACCTTAGAAACACATAGCGGCCCTGAAGTCTCAGAACACCATCCTCGCCAATAATAATCTCCTTGGCCCTGCCCTGAACCACTGTCTTTCGTAGCTCAGCCAAACACGGATCATCATACTGCCAAGCCTTAATCTCCCCCAATAACGAAGACTGAGCAACTACATGTGCAAGAACTCGACGAGGCTCTGAAAGGTCTAATCTCACCAGGTGATTAGCCAGGGACTGAATGTCCAAGGGTAGAGGTCTCTCCTCTGCTGCAATATAAGCCAAGCTACCCATACTCTCCGCCTTCCTGCTCAAAGCATCTGCTACCACGTTTGCCTTGCCCGGGTGATAAAGAATGGTGATATCATAATCCTTCAACAACTCAAGCCACCTGGGCTGCCTCAAATTAAGATCCATCTGCTTGAACAAGTGTTGCAGGATACGGTGGTCTGTATAAACCTCACAGGATACTCCATACAAGTAGTGCCTCCAAATCTTAAGAGCATGAACAATCGCTGCCAACTCCAAATCTTGCACAGGGTAATTCTTCTCATGAACCTTCAGCTGGCGCGAAGCATAAGCAATAACTCTCCCTTCTTGCATGAATACACACCACAAGCCAATGCGTGAAGCATCACAATATACTGTATATATCCCAGAACCGGAAGGCAATACTAGGACTGGTGTCGAGGTCAATGTTGTCTTGAACTTCTGAAAGATCTCCTCACACTCGTCAGACCATCGAAACGGAGCATTCTTCTGAGTCAATCTAGTCAATGGAGCTGTAATAGAAGAGAACGCCTCCACAAATCGGCGATAATATCCTGCTAGGCCCAAGAAGCTCCTGATCTCTGTAGCTGAAGTAGAACGCGGACAACTCTGAACCGCCTCAACCTTCTGAGGATCAACCTTGATACCCTCTCCGGATACCACATGCCCCAAGAATGCCACGGAATCCAACTTGAACTCACACTTGGAGAACTTAGCATATAGCTTTTGTTCTCTCAAAGTCTGGAGCACAAATCTCAAATGCTGCTCGTGCTCCCCAGACTACGTGAGTAAATCAAAAGGTCATCAATAAAGACAACGACAAAGGAATCAACATACATCCTGAACACCCTATTCATCAAGTCCATGAATGTCGCTGGAGCATTAGTCAAACCAAAGGACATCACCAGGNGCTGGCGGTAATCAATAAACATCCGCATAGACCCATCCTTCTTCTTTATAAATAGAACTGGAGCACCCCACGGCGATACACTCGGCCTGATGAACCCCTTAGCTAACAACTCCTCAAGCTGCTCCTTCAACTCCTTCATCTATTTAGAAGCCATACGGTATGGAGGAATAGATATAGGCTGGGTGCCTGAAGCTAAGTCAATGCAGAAATCAATATCACGATCTGGAGGCGGGCCCAGAAGATCCGAAGGAAATACATCGACAAACTATCGAACCACTGGTACTGAATCAATCGTCGGAGACTCGGCGGTGGTGTCCCGCACATAAGAAAGATAGTCCAAACAACCCTTCTCGACCATATGTCGAGCCTTCAAGAATGAAATAACCCGGCTGGCTGTACTAATTGAGGAACCTCTCCACTCCAGCCTAGGCGACTCGGGCATGGCTAGAGTAACTGTCTTGGCATGGCAATCTAGCACGGCATGATAGGGAGACAGCCAATCCATGCCCAAAATAATCTTGAAATCAACCATGTCGAGCAACAAGAGATCCGCTCGGGTCTCGAATCCACAAAACGAAATCACACAGGACCGACAAATCTGGTCTACAACCACAGAATCACCCACGGGAGTGGATACATAAATAGGAGAATCCAAGGACTCACGAGGGACATCCAGAAACTGAGAAAATAAGACTGAAACATAGGAATAAGTGGATCCTGGATCAAATAACACTGATGCCTCTCTACCACATACTGTAATAATACATGTAATCACAGCGTCTGAGGCCACGACATCTGATCTGGCCGGGATAGCATAGGATCTAGCTGGAGCACCAGAAGAATGAATCCCGCCAGAATAAAAAGGAGCTGGCTGACCTCTGCTGGCATGAATAGGGGCTGGTAGAGCTCCCCCTGCCTGGCCTCCACCTCTGGGATGACCCCTACAAGTCTTCCCTCCACCTCTGGGTGGACGAACCGCCGGTGCTGGAAATGTAGGTTGATAGCTCTGCTGAACGGCCTTGCCCCGAAAACTAGGGCAAGTCCTCCTCTTATGGCCCGGGTCCCCACACTCATAACATCCAGCTGGTGGCATGGCCTGCTGCCCTAAAGAAGGACCTGGACAGTTAGGGGACGGTGAGAACTCTCCGGCATGGCACTGAAGTAAGGAATAGAAGACCTCTGATGACTAGAATACCCGCCTGAGGAACCCTGAATGGCTGGTGGGCGGTAGGAACTCTCTGGCATGACGCTGAAATAAGGCCTCACTGGAGCACCACGGGGAGGTGGCATAGAAGATGAATATGGAGGCCTGCTAGACTGGCCTCTACCCTTGGCTGGGGCACCTCTAAAATCTCCTGAATATATAGCTCTCTTATCCTGTTGTACCTAGTCCCCGATCCTCAACCGATAACCCTCGATCCTACGATTAATCTCCACTACCAGCTGATAAGGAGTCCCCATCTCCACCTCTCGGGCCATGTTGGCCCTAATACCTGAGTGCAGCCCTGCTACAAATCTCCGCACTCTCTCAGCATCAGTAGGCAATATCATAAGGGCATGACAGGACAACTCGGAAAATCTGGCCTCGTAATCTGTCACGGACATCTGCCCCTGCTCCAGCAGCTCAAACTGATATCGCATCTCTTCCCTCTCAAAGGGTGGAATATACCTGTCCAGGAACAACTGAGTGAATTGCTCCCAAGTGATGGTAGGGGAACCTGCTGGCCTACCCAGGATGTAAGACTGCCACCATCTGCGGACCCTGCCCTCAAGCTGGAAAGTAGTGAAGTCCACTCCATGCGACTCTAGTAACCTCATGTTGTGCAGTCTATCCCTGCACCTGTCAATAAAGTCCTGGGCATCCTCGCCTTTCTCACCCCCAAAGACAGGAGGGTGAAATCGGGTCCATCTATCCAGTAACTTCTGCAGATCGCCGTCCGCAGTTGGTCTGAGCTCAGGTGCTGCTGCTACCGGCTGAGCTCCACCCACAGGCAGTGTACCCAGGGTATGATGAAGCGCTGATGTCTAGCCTGCAACCTGGGCAGTAGGGGTCTGGGCTCCCCCTCCTGCCTGAGATGTGGCAGGATCCACTGGAAATAAACCAGCCTGAGACACAGTGTCCATGAATCGCATCATACGGCCCATGATCTCCTGGAATCCTGGCGCCATCATGAAATCTATCGGAGAAGGACCTGCTGGGGGAACCTTACCCTTCTCCTCTATAGTGGGATCCTCTGGTGGTACAACTAGAATAGCTCGGGGATGCCCTCGTCCCCCGCCACGGGTTGGTTCCCTCACCCGGCCTCTGCCACGACCGCGAACAATGGGGGTAGCGGCCCTTCCCAGATCTGGAACATTGGATGTACGCGTCCTCACCATCTGTGAGAGAATAGAAGAATGAAATTTAGTAAACCATTGACTGCACGATAGAATAAAAATAAGGAGAGGTTTTCCTAACACCCTATAGCCTCCCGAAGATAAGTACAGACGTCTCCATACCGATCCACAAGACTCAACTAGGTTTACCCGTGACTCGTGAGACCTACGTGAACCTAGTTCTCTGATACCATGTTGTCACGATCCAAAATCCTAACTGAGGTCGTCATGGCGCCCAATAGCGGGGTCAGGCAAGTCGACTCTAACATTTACTAAAGTATCCTTTTTATTAGTTTAAACACTTTAAAAATACACTCAGTTTTTAATAGTTAAAACGTGATTTGACGAGGATAGTTAACCACTTTTAATCAAAACGGTCATGATGAGAATGAACCAACATACATATATATATAAACCCATAAATCAAAATAACAACTACGTGTGTGCCAGGAACTAGTGTCACAAGTCCTACGGGCATACTAATAGAATATAGAAAACATAATATACAATCCCACTGTCTGAAATGAATAGACGGGAAATAAGAAAAACAAAACTCTAAGGTGCCACCGAGAATTGTAAGGAGAAGAAGCTCACCGTGAAGTTTGGTCCAACTGAGATCAGAATCGAGATCCGATCTGATAACCAGATGCACCAGCCTCAGAACCTGTACAATTAAGTACAAAAGTGCAGCATGAGTACATAAACAAACATGTACCCAGTGAGTATCCCGCCTAACCTCGAATAGGTAGTGAAGAGAGGTAGACGTGATACTTACTAGGGTCAACATTTTCTAAATAACATGATTTAATAGGAACTAGGCAGGCGTAACAGTCGTAGAAATCACAAGGAGATATATCATCAAGTATAGTTGTATTTACCTTTCCATGTCAAATTTCACTAACACATAATGTACTAAATTCCCTTATTAACATAAAGAAGTTTGTATAATTACAAAAAATTCCCAGTGAAACACACAGCACATAATAGGCCGGACACGTACGGCCATAACGTCGCGATAAAATAACATGTGCACTGCCGAAGGTCGAACGGCTCGAACCATAGATGCATCTATTACCCCGCTCGTGAATCGAACATGCGACGCGGTTTACATGATAGTAGAGCTATTCCGGTCACTAATCATACATGTGGCACGGTGCCGCATACATACATAAAATTATCAATTTTTAGGGAATTATCAGAGATTTTTCTTTAAGGCAAGAACCTAATAAATATATTATGGACCACTACTTCCTAATATTCTTATGCCAAATCAAGGATAATAAGCAAATTAAGATACGTTTAGGAATACATGTAAGGCACATATAAGCATGCTCGTGAGTCCTAGAACTACCCAACATAACATAGTAGTAGCTACGCACGGACTCTCGTCACTTCGTGCGTGTATAGCCCCCGCAAATAAGAACATGCAATTATTTATAGTTACCTATGGGGACAATTCCCCCTTACAAGGTTAGAAAGGAGACTCACCTCATGTCGAACCTACTTCCCGGACCAAGAACGCGCCCGAAACTTCGAACTCTACACCTGAGGATTCGAAACTAGCCAAATGTTATACAAATTCATTAATTTATGCTCAAAACATGGAAATTCTCCTACTCACTTAGTAAATTTCCCATTCTTGAAGAAATTCTACAATCCAACCCCGGGCCCACATGCTCGGATTCCACAGATTCACGAAGGAAACACTCACCCATAGCCTAAGGATTATTAATATACGATTTCTACATGATTTCATAGCAAATTCACGGGTAAATTCTCACATTAACGGAAGCCCTAGGTTACTAACCCATTCTTGAATTTCCACTAATTTAGGTAGTTAATTAACCTAGTATTTCATGCATGAAGCTAATATTAGAGTGGAAGTTACTTACCTTCAAGACCAGGTCGTTTGCCCCTCTAAAATGGTGGAAATCATCCCAAGGAAGAAGATAAAGATAAGGGAAATGAGTTAATTGCCGTGTATAAAAACACACTGTCTGGACAGCTTTTCCGCACCAGCAGCTCGAGGACCACACTTTCGGTCTCGCACCTGCGAGCAAAAGCTCGCACCTGCGGAAATGGACTAGGATGCATGGGCCCGCACCTGCGGAGTGGAGACCGCACCTGCAGCTACGCTCCTGCGGTAATTTTGTCCGAACCTGCGATAATATGCCTGACCACTGGGGGTCTCACCTGCGAGGCTGGGACCATAGGAGCGGTCCCGCACCTGCGACTGGGCAACCGCACCTGCGGTCACACCAGAATAGGTGCACCAACAGCTAATTCAGCTGGTTTTTATCCTCGTGTGGTTTCCGGGAGGCACCTGGGCCCACCCGAGCCCCCGTCCAAATATACCAACGAGTCCCAAATCATAATACGGACTCGCTCGATCCTTCGGAACACCCAAAACAACGCTAAAACTCAAAATCATACCTCAAAACCCCTAGAACCAAACTTAGGAACTTTAGTTTTCTAGACTTTGCTAACAACACGCCGAAACGACCTATACTACTCGGAATGACACCAAATTTTGCAGTCAAGTCATAAATGACATAACAGAACAATTCTCGGTCTCGGAATACCATTCGGACCTCGATATCATAAAAACACATCCCAAACCATAATAGGAACTTAAGGAACTCTTAATTCAATATTGGGCGCTGAAACGCTCCCGGGTCATCAGAAACCCATTTCGAACATACGCCCAGGTCCAGAATCATCATACGAAGCTACCGCAAACGTCGAAACTCAATTCCAAAGTTGTTTACTGAAAATGTTGACCGAAGTCAAACGTGGCCTTAAAGGCCAACTTTAAGGAACCGAATGCTCCTATAGCACCCTAAACACTTCCGAATCCCAGACCACCAGTCCCCGCAAGTCATAAATCATAATAATCCATCGTGGGAGGTTTCATTTAGGGGAGCGGGGTCCGATAATGCAAAACGACTGGTCAGGTCATTACAGCAGTCCCTTGTGTGTGATCGCATAAAAGGAAATTTGAGGGATGTTGGATTGGATTGTGCGTTCGCCGAGAAGGGAGTGCGAACGCGGTGGCTTGGGGTGTGATCTCTACATGAATTTGGGGTATGGTGTGCGAATGCGTAGAGGAAAGGGGAGCTGGGGGGCTGGGGTCCCTTATGCCTATGCGAACGCGGGGGGG
>ML437937.1:244919-265385 GCA_005239525.1 Nicotiana knightiana
CCGCGAACGCGGAGTGTTGGCTCGAGGAAGCTATGCGAACTCGTTCGAGTGTATGCGAACTCGCTCGGGTGTATGTGAACGCAGAGGGTAAATTGGGGCTTGGGCAGATTAGTTTATATACGAAATATTGGCTATTTTCTTCATTTGTTTCATGGATGTGGGCGATTTTGAGGAGCTTCAAGAGGGGTTTTCCATCAAGCATCACTAGGTAAGTAATTTCTTCATGTTTTTAAAGTTAAATACAAGTATATCCATATAATTAGACATGGAAATTGGTAGGAAATTGAGAAATCTTAAAGAAACCTAGAAAATGGTAATTTGGATTTTTAGCCACGAATTTCAGCATGGAATTTAGAGTAAATTATATATTTGAACTAGTAAAGCTATGGGTAGAATTTATCTTCGAGAAATTTTGGATTCCGGGCACGTGTGCCCGAGGGTATTTTGGTCATTTCACTGAGCGAAGTTGGGAAATTATATAATTTGGAATTGTTACAAATATTAGAGTATATTTTCATTGGTTTGTCGTTGTTTTGATAGTTTCGGAGTGTTGTGCAACGATTTGAGTCATCGTAAGGGTTTGGAGGCCGATTATGGAATTTCGGAGCGAGGTAAGTCTCGTTTCTAACTTTATGAGGAGGAATTGTCCCCCTAGGTGAATTAATTAAGTATGTTCTATTATCTTCGGGGGATACGTACGCACGAGGTGACGGGAGTCCGTGTGTAGCTACTATTATGCCATGTCCGGGTAGTCTAGGACCCACTAGCATGCCTTACGTGTTGTACCTGTGATCCTTCTTGTACTATTAAACTGCTAATATAATCGAAATCGTAATTGAATATCTAAAATAAGACTAGAGTTCATTTTTCTTAATCATCTAGAAAGAGAATTGATTCCTCCGTGGATAATTGTATACCCGGTAGGGTTATATTATGGAATATCATTAAACTTGACAAATGAGTTTCAAAACAAAGATTTAAAAGCTATATTTCATATTCCTTTAAGAAGAATTTAACCACTTTCCTGAGAAAAACTGCTTTCTTGATAAAAATGTGGACTTGTTGTGTGAACATGTGTAACTTTGGGTGCTTGAGTCGCATGTATGATTCACGAGCAGGATGACCCTGTATTTGTGTGTATTCATATGAGCACCTGAGTCGCAGGTATGATTTGCGAGCAGGCTAGCCTTATTATTTTATGTATAACCGCATCGCATGATCGATTCGCGAGCGGGGCAGATAGATGCATCTATGGTTCGAGCCGTTCGACCCTCGGCAGTGCACATTTTATTATTGTTGTTCCGCGCCGTTCGACCCTCGTCATTGCTTGCACATGATATTTACTGCGTAGTTGCTATGATTTTTTCCTGATTATGGGCCTGGAATTTTAAGTTGTCAATTGAAATGACAGGGATTTAAAGTTATTAAATTTTCTTTTGAAGTTGTTCCTTCCCGTTGATTAATTGTTATTTGATTAAATCACCCATGTTGATTAATTGTTATTAATATGACGAAGATATAAAGTGTTAAATGTGAACGGAGTTGATAATATTTATTCCTGATTTTAATAAATTGCCTATGATAATCATGCTTAGTGTCACACTTGAATGTTCTAAATTGACCTTTAGAAAGTGTCTAACTTGACCTCTCGTCACTACCTCTCTGAGGTTAGGCGGGCGACTTACTGAGTACACGTTGTTTTTGTACTCATGCTACACTTGTTGTGCATTTTATTTCACAGGTACCTTCATAGCGATGTGGCAGATTTGGAGACTTAGGCGAGCTGCATCATCCGTAGGCGATCCGCAGCTGACGGGGTCTCCCTCATACTATATTACATTATTTTATTTTCCCTTGTCCACTTGTATTTCGGACAAGCTTTGTAGAAATTGTAAAATCTTAGAAATTGCTCATGTACTTGTGACACCGGGTTCTGGGATATGTTGGGATATATTTGTTAAAATAGGACTATTTAAACCATTGTATTTACTTAACAGATTTTATTTAGTTAATATGTAATAAAGTGAAAGGAAATACTTTTCATAAATGTTAAAACCGGAAATTTTTTTCAATTAATTAATGATTGTCTTGCTTGACAATGATGTCGGCGCCATCACGACCTTATGGATTTTGGGTCATGTGGATTTTGGGTCATGACACTTTTAGACATAGGGTCTCCACCCCCTAGTCTACATTTACTCTAGGTACACTATTACTGTCTTTTTATCGCTTTCAATAATGAAGTAATATATAATTTTGTTACAATAACTCATGAAATTTTCCTAGTGAAAACTAGCGCAGAAAATTTCGTTCGTTTGTTTTGATTCTTGAGCAGGTTATATCTTAAAGCACTGGGTTTGAGAAGACCAAAAGAAGAAGTCTCATCCAGAATAAAAGAAAAGAAGAAAAAGAAAAGTTGAACATAAAGTACGGAAACGGAAAAGATATGGACTGCTCAAGACAAGACTGAAGTCACCAGTTTTGCATGTCCCGTCTTGATCCGAAAAGATGAAGAAGACTGAACCAGCACCTGCAGCTAACAAGCATCAAGATCCGGATCACAGTCTGCATAAAGAACCAGCCAAGACTCAAGATCAAGCTTCGAAAAATTTACAGATAGGAATCTTGTAACTCGTAGGTGATAGGCTTAGTTAGTTTTCTTCATTTTGACTTTGGTGTAATAAGGAGTTCAGTAGTTATAGGTATGTCGTTACGTAAAACTTGCATTTTTATTGCTGTCATTGACTTGTCATGGACTGTTTATTCTATTATTGATGTGTTAGAGTCGATAGGCTTGAAATCGGAATAGTTAAATGAGAATTCAGTAACTTAGTATTTAAAGATAGCCTTATAATGGGAAAAGTCAATTGAGAGTTTACTTATTGGGAAAATACCTCGGAATGCGAATTTTGTGGCTCTGATAGCTTCGTTAGGTGATTTGGGATTTAGGAGTGTGTTCGGAATATTTTTGTGATGTCGGGTGTAGAATTAGGCTTGAATTGGCGAAAGCTAGTTTTTGGCGATTTCCGGTTGGTAGTGAAAAATAGGCTATCGGGGTCGGAATGGGATTCTGACAGTTGGAACAGGTTCGTAATGTCATTTTGGATACGTCTGCAAAATTTCAGGTCAATCGGAGTTGTTTTGGATAGTTTCGGCATCATTGGTGGAATTTAGAAAATTCAAAGTTCATAGGCTTGAATTCGATGTGTTTTTGGGGCTTTGATGTTGTGTTTGATGTTTCGGAGGCTCGACTAAGTTTGAATGATCATATATGATGCGTTGGTATGTTTGGTTGGGGTCCGGAGGGGCTCGGGATGGTTTCGGATGGTTAACGGGGAGTTTGGAATGGTTTTGTCACTGCTGATGCTGTTGTTGCTGCTGTTTTCGCACCTGCGGATGGGGAGCCGCAGGAGCGGACGTGGCACCGCAGGTGCAGAAGTTTGGCTAAGTGATAGGATTCCACAGGTGCGAGTTAATTGTCGCACCTGCGAGGCCGCAGGTGCGGGAGGTCGATCGTAGGTGCGGGATTTGAGGACCTTGGGGTTTTTCGCAGGTGCGCACCTGGGATCCGCAGGTGCGAGTAAGTGGTCACAGGTGTGGAACCACTGTTCAGAGAGTATAAAAACATGGCTTCGCGAATTTTAGCCATCTTTCTCAATATTTCATCCGGGTTTGAAGCTTTTGAAGGGTTTTGAAGAGGGGATTCGATAGTTCTTCATTGAGGTAAGGTTTTTGGATTCTAAACTCCTTTATATGTGATTAAAGGTCATATTTATGGTGGAAAATTAGGGAAAAATCAGTGCAAATTGGGTAATTAGGGCTTAGGATTCAGAGTCTTTAAAAATGGAGATTTGAGGGGTCATTTGGACTCCGAATTTAGTGTTATTTATATGTACGGACTCCTGAGATGATGAAGAACAGTTTTGTATAAAAAATTTTGAGTTTCGGGACGTGGGCCCGGAGGGTCGGGTTTGACCGATTTCGGGATTTTTGAGTATTTTTGATACATTTCGATGGGGATCAGTTCCTTAGCATATTATAATGATATACATCTGATTGTTGGTAGATTTGGAGCACTCGGAGGCCAAATTTAGAGGCAAGGCCACTACGAAGTAGTATATTAGCCGGTTTTGAGGTAAGTAACGCTTCCAAACTTGGAATTGAGGGTTCGAAACCCCAAACTATCTGATATTTGATGTTAATTAAGGTGACGGGCATGCGGGCGTACACCGAATATTTGTAGCCTAGCTCATCCCATGGCACTGTCTAATGGTTATCTCAGGTTGATATTTGTACTGTGAAGGTGGTAATTACCTTGAGCAAAATAGAAATCATGATAAGTATAAATGTTAAGGCTTCACGCCGATATGTTCAGACCGGACCGGTCGATTATTGCTATCTCTATCTGTGATTATTTTTTTCATGTACTCAGTCCTGTTATAGTATATGTTTCATGCCTCAGTCTCGTAAGTTGCTAGTTTATTCTATATTATCATTGGTTTGGGCTGATTTTCATATGTTAGAGCATTGTGAGTGAGACTGGAAGGTACTGACTGAGTGAGGCTTGGAGCCTGGTTTTGAGACAGTATGAGGTCGGACTGCACAACGCAGCGATCCTGGAATCATGCCTTTGTTGGCTTGATATAGCGCTTGGGCTGAAAGAAGCCCCTCTGGAGTCTTTACACCCCCAGTGAGTGCACATATATTGAGGGATGGATTTCCCTAGACATGGATCTTGTCCGAGTATTATGTTCCGAAGATGGATCTTCTCTGTGGGTCTCATGTTCCGAAGATGGATTTTCTCCGTGGGTCTTATGTTCCGGAGATGGATTTTCTCCGTGGGTCTTATGTTCAGGAGATGGATTTCCTCTGTGGGTATTATGTTCCGGAGATGGATCTTCTCTGTGGTGGCTGGATCAGCCTTTTTCCTCAGTACTAGGTGACAGTGTCACTTGTGTTTATGTAATATCCGGGATTGATTTCCCTGGGCCAGAAGGCCGTATGCTAGTATTGAGTGGATCACCTTATCAGAGTTGGATTACTGAGTTCACATCATCCTTGATTCTATATGAATTCATGCTAGTATGCAGAGTTACATACACATATTGATGCATCGTGTTTATTTTCTGATATATTACTGTCATGTCCAAGTTATATACTATTGTTCAAATTATCGGAGGTTTAGTCTGTCACTACCTCTCAGCCCGTAATTTGGTTTCGTTATCATTGAGTTAGTGTACTTACGTTACCCCATGCACCTTGTGTGCAGATCCAGGTACAGCGGGATTAAGCTATGGTCAGTGAGTAGCAACAGTTTCATCAGAGTTGACGAGGTAGCAGCTGGTGACCGTGATCTCTTCTTCTCTTCTTTTTCTACCGTCATATTTATTTTCAGACTATGTTGGTCATTTCTTTTTGGTTGTATTAACTACTAGCATCTCATGACTGTGTGACACTAGATCCGGGGTTTGTAGGATTTGGGTTTTGAATTTCATAAACTGGTTTCCAAATTTTGATTTATTATTATTATTATCCACATACTTGTTAAGAAGGATATTTTATTGGAAATTGCATTTAGTTAGATAAAATGGGTGGCTTTCCTGGTTCCACGACAGGCGCCATCACGACTCCGGAAATGGGTCGTGACAAGTTGGTATCAGAGCGCTAGGTTAAATAGGTCTCACCAGTCATGAGCAGGTTTAGTAGAGTCTTGCAGATCGGTATGGAGACGCCTGTGATTATCTTCGAGAGGATGCAGAACCTTTAGGAAAAATCTCACATTCTCGAACTCTTGTCGTGCGAATCCATTGATTCAACCCAAAGCATAATTCTTTGAACTCCTTTCATGTATTCAAACGCGCACGTGAGCGCTCGGTATCAGCCGTGCACCGATGGTTTGTGACTTCCATGAATGGGATGTGATTTTAGCATGCTTGGGGCCAGTCTGGAGGACTTGAGGCCGGATTTTTGTCTGTAGCTTGAGTGCCGAGATTTCATTTGTGTGAGCATATGTATTGGGTACTTATATGTTCGTTGGTGTCCTTATTGATGGAACTTTGTGACTAGATGACTACGTGGTGAGTTTGATTGATAGTTAGATGTGTTCAGGTTGTTTGATTGTGACAAGAATGGACTAGCGGGAAATGTGGCAAGGACCATTAAGTATTTGATGTCTATAATGAGTTAGGATACGACTTCGAGTTGTGAGTGTATTGAAGGACCTCCCGTGTGGTTTAGTTGTGGAGCGAAGTAGATTTTTCTGTTGTGTTATGAGTTCCTGGTGATGTCTTTTGGATTGACCAATGCCCCATCAACATTCATGTATTTGATTGACGCTGTATTCAGCCGTGTTATAACTCATTTGTTATTGTATTTATTGATGGCATCCTGTCGTACTCTCGTAGCCAGGGATAGAATACTCGGCATTTGATGATGGTATTACAAGGGTATAGGGAGGAGAAGCTTTGTGCGAAGTTCTCCAAGTGTGAATTGTTGGCTTAGTTCAGTAGCATTCTATGGACACGTGGTGTCCAGCGAAGGTATCTATGTGGTCAGAAGAGTGTGAGTGGAGCTTCCAGAAGCTCAAGAATCCCTGGACCACAGCTCCAGTGTTAGTATTGCCATGAGCTTCAGGTTCTTATACCGCTTATGGGATGTCTCGAGGGAAGGCAGTGGTTGTGTTCTACTGTAGGAAGGTAAAGTGATTGTGTGATAGCTATGATATTCAGAAGTGTCTAGAGAGATAACATTTTGAGATTTAGCAGGTAGGGGTATCTCTTGTGGGTTGTCCTGAGGTGTGTGACCCTTATGTTTATCTATAGTAAGTTCTCTCTATCAGTAAATGATGCATGTTGCAATTTGAGTTTAGATCGCTTGTGGGAGTTGGCATGACCATCACAATGGTGGATGCGAGATTGGCAATTGATTTGAGTGTTAGATGGTTTGGGTCATATAAGCTTATGTAGGATTTAGTTGAATCCCACCACAGCATGGTGGCAGTGATAATGTGTGGGCATAGTCTTGTTTGGCGTGATCCTTGGCTTTGAGCCAAGTGGGGGAGTTCGTTATTGATAAGTTTATTACATGATTATGTGTTGTATTGGTTTCAGTTCGAGGTATATTGGTGAATCAGTTATGACCTGCAGAGGTGGAGTCTGGGAATGACTCGAGTAATGGAAATTTCTTCGATACAAGTTGTAATGTACTTTACGGATAGTGGAATTCATTGTATGATGGGGTTGTACTGGTAAGTGTAGAGTGTGCAATGTATGAGTGTGCTTGTTGCTTCAAAGGTGTGGATTACTTTCCTAGTATGTGGATTGCAAGCGGGGTCAGGTCGTTCTGTTTACTTCGTTAGTGTAATTGAAATTGCGTAGAGTGAATGACGTTCGAGAATGGTTCAGACGGATTCAAGGTTATATGTAGCGATCGAGGATCTTCAAGGTGTGAGAAGGGCTAGAACTGAGATTTACGGGAAATGTGTCTAGGCTTGTGGTGTATTTGCATTATCATGGATTCTATCCATCAGTATCAGGAAAGTGAAGATAATGACTTTAAATTCGTAGGAAGTCTCTTCAGGGTAAGTATTTCTAATATGGTGCATTTGGGGATAATTGAGGGAGTATTCAGCGGCCTATGAGCCTTAGACGGTATATTTTTTTATACTCGAGTTTCGTGCGGTGAGTCGGGATTGAGAATTGTGGTATTATGGCAAGAAGAAGTATCAATTCGAAGGTAAGTCAGAAGGAACTTGAATAAATAGGAAAGCTTGGTAGTAGGTTGGATCGGGATAATAAGGGATATGGTTAGTTCTTTGGGTGTTTATAAGGTAATGAGTTGTTACAGGTGTTTATTAGCAATTCTCTTGGAATGGCATGCGTAGCTTGGTCGAGTTAGAAGGATTCAGTCCTGACGGTTTGGTGTTGTACAAGTGTGATTCGGGAGTTCTTAATGGTTTCTACCACGGTTGGAGATGTATATTTCTACGGGCGTGATGGCCAGGTGATGTATAGTGATTTTGTTTCTAGATGGGATCGAATGGAAAGTTCTTGGCTAGCTGGGTATGTAGTTGTTGTGGCTAGGAAGGGATCATGAAGTTCTCATATTTATCATAATATTGCATGGCGTATGCGGTATTTTGTGTATAGTGGAGAGTGGCATATGTGAGGTCACGGTTCAGTTCTAGAAGGAAGGTCAGAACTGGCAGCTTCAGATGATTAGGTAAAGGATACCACTATTGGGTGGCTGGATGAGAGTATACATTCATTAAGGACAATGTGTTTAAGGCAATGTGTTGAATAATGGTGCTTCATTGGTGTTATGACGCTCTTTTGTTGGATCGACTGCTGATATTCAAGGTTTCTTGGTGACACAGAGGAATTATGGGGGTATCCCTCGCGGAATGATAAAGTATTAGGGGCGTGTTATGAATTTGAGCGGTGGAATTGGGATCATATATGGCAATTGGTGCGCCTCATGGATTTTGAGACTGGGATCATATATGGCAATTGGTGCGCCTCAAAGCTAGTCATGTGTTAGTATATGTCATGATTCAGTCATTATGAACGTTCGGAGAGTTATCTACCTGTTGTGGGTGACCAGAGTTGACTTAGAGTTATTGGTAGGCCGGTATGGGTGTGTGTTCTGCGTCGAGTCGGAATTGTTGACTCTGAAATGCTATTATTGAGGGATGTACCATTTGATTGTCAATGAGCTTATTCGTGCTTTGGAGTGATCTATGAGTTACCTTTCAGTTTTCGAGGAATTGTGATCATTGGTTGTATATGCATAGGGTGTGGTCCTAATTGGGCTTATTAGGATTGAGACGTGTTGGTCACGTTATTGCTGGTTCGGGTGGCATGGTATCGTCAGATTTTCTTCCATGATTATGGAAATGCACTTTGAGTAATTGATGTCGAATTTTGCATGGTTATTGATTTTGAGCAAGGTGGTTTGGAGTGTGTCATGTGGTCTAGTGGTTGGATGGGATCACGCTTTGCAGCTCGGTTAGGTAGAGTTATGATCCTTGGTGTCAGATTTGTGTGATATGGTTTCACGATGTGTATCAGACTTTTAGTATGATGTGGTAATGGTAAGTGTTAGTGGCAAGATAGCCCTGTCGTGCGAGTCTTCTTTATTTAATCAATTGAACTCTTGGTATGTGGTTATTGAGTGCACAAGTTGCACAAGTTATGCCTATGGATGGTATTGATATTGATCGGGCAAATGGTTACTGGGTTATACGTGTTTCTTTCATCATCGGCAGCATATGGAAGTGTTAGAACGAGGCATAGTTTGATAAAAGGGTATGTACCGGTATTGAGTTGTTTGAACAGCTGTTGTGGTTAGGAGTTATCGCTATGAGTGGTTGAGCCACGCGGTATATTATGTGATTTCATCTTGAGTTATGGATATGGGTTGATACAACGTGTTCAGACTATTTCAGCTTATAGTCATGGAAATTTGAACTTGTAAATTATTTCAGAAGTGGAAACTTGGTTTTAAGGTCTATGGGTCAAGATTTGATAATGAAATTTCAGTTATGTTGTGTTATCAGATGTAGATGGGGTAAGATGACATGGGATCACCTCTGAATATGTTCATGGAAGGTTACACAATAATTTTTGGTGGCGTTGGAACAGCTGTAGGCAAGTTCGAGGACGAACGTATGTTTAAGTGGGGGAGAATGTAACGACCCGGTCTGTCGTTACGTAGAACTTGCATTTTTATTGTTGTCATTGACTTGTCATGGATTGGTTATTCTATTATTGATATGTTAGAGTCGATAGGCTTGAAATCGGAATGGTTAAATGAGAATTCAGCAACTTAGTATTTAAAGATAGCCTTATAATGGGAAAAGTCAACTGAGAGTTGACTTATTGGGAAACGACCTCGGAATGCGGATTTTGTGGCTCTGATAGCTTCGTTAGGTGATTTGGGATTTAGGAGTGTGTTCGGAATATTTTTGTGACGTCCGGTGTAGAATTAGGCTTGAATTGGCGAAACCTAATTTTTGGCGATTTCCGGTTGGCAGTGGAATATAGGATATCGGGGTCGGAATGGAATTCCGACAGTTGGAACAGGTTCATAATGTCATTTTGGATATGTCTGCAAAATTTTAGGTCAATATCAGTTGTTTTGGGTAGTTTCGGCATCGTTGGTGAAATTTAGAAAATTCAAAGTTCATAGGCTAGAATTCGATGTGTTTTTGGGGTTTTGATGTTGTGTTTGATGTTTCGGAGGATCGACTAAGTTTGAATGATCATATATGATGCGTTGGTATGTTTGGTTGGGGTCCTGAGGGGCTCGGATGGTTTTGGATGGTTAACGGGGAGTTTGGAATGGTTTTGTCACTGCGGATGCTGTTGTTGCTGGTGTTTTCGCACCTGCGGATGGGGAGCCGCAGGTGCAGTTCCGCAGGAGCGGACGTGGCACCGCAGGTGCGGAAGTTTGTCTAAGTGAGAGGATTCCACAGGTGCGAGTTAATTGTCTCACCTGCGAGGCCGCAGGTGCGGGAGGTCGATCGCAGGTGTGGGATTTGAGGACCTTGGGGTTTTCCGCAGGTGCGCACCTGGGATATGCAGGTGCGGTTCCGCAGGTGCGAGTAAGTGGTCGCAGGTGCAGAACCACTGTTCAGAGAGTACAAAAAACATGGCTTCGCGAATTTTAGCCATCTTTCTCAATATTTCATCCGGGTTTGAAGCTTTTGAAGGGTTTTGAAGAGGGGATTCAATAGTTTTTCATTAAGGTAAGGTTTTTGGATTCTAAACTCGTTTATATGTGATTAAAGGTCAGATTTATGGTGGAAAATTAGGGGAAAATCAGTGCAAATTGGGTAATTAGGGTTTGGGATTTAGGGTCTTTAAAAATGGAGATTTGAGGGGTCATTTGGACTCCGAATTTAGTGTTCTTTATATGTACGGACTCGTGAGATGATGAAGAACAGTTTTGTATAAAAATTCTGAGTTTCGGGACGTGGGCCCGGAGGGTCGGGTTTGACCAATTTCGGGATTTTTGAGTATTTTTGATACATTTCGATGGGGATCAGTTCCTTAGCATATTATAATGATATACATCTGATTGTTGGTAGATTTGGAGCACTCGGAGGCCGAATTTAGAGGCAAGGCCACTGCTGAGTAGTATATTAGCCGGTTTTGAGGTAAGTAACGCTTCCAAACTTGGAACTGAGGGTTCGAAAACCCAAACTATCTGATATTTGATGTTAATTAAGGTGACGCACTTGCCAAGTAACAGGCAAGCGGGCGTATACCGAATATTTGTAGCCTGGCTCATCCCATGGCGTTGTCTAATGGTTATCTCAGGTTGATATTTGTACTGTGAAGGTGGTAATTACCTTGAACGAAATAGAAATCATGCTAAGTATAAATGTTAAGGCTTCACGCCGATATGTTCAGACCCGACCGGTCGATTATTGTTGTCTCTATCTGTGATTATTGTTTTCATGTACTCAGTCCTGTTATAGTATATGTTTCATGCCTCAGTATCGTAAGTTTCTAGTTTATTCTATATTATCATTGGTTTGGTATGATTTTCATATGTTAAAGCATTGTGAGTTAGACTGGAAGGTACTGACTGAGTGAGGCTTGGAGCCTGGTTTTGAGACAGTTATGAGGTTAGACTGCACACCGCAGCGATCCTGTAATCATGCCTTCGTTGGCTTGATATAGTTCTTGGGCTGAAAGGAGCCCCTTCGGAATCTTTACACCCCCAGTGAGCGCACAGATATTGAGGGATGGATTTCCCTGGACATGGATCTTGTCCGAGTATTATGTTCCGGAGATGGATCTTCTCTGTGGGTCTCATGTTCCGGAGATGGATTTTCTCCGTGGGTCTTATGTTCCGGAGATGGATTTTCTCCGTGGGTCTTATGTTCTGGAGATGGATTTCCTCCGTGTGTATTATGTTCCGGAGATGGATCTTCTCTGTGGTGGCTGGATCGGCCTTTTTCCACAAGACTAGGTGACAGTGTCACTTGTGTTTATGTAATATCCGGGATGGACTTCCCTGGGCCGGAAGGCCGTATTCTAGTACTGAGTGGACCACCTTATGAGAGTTGGATTACTGAGTTCACATCATTCTTGATTCTATATGAATTCATGCTAGTATGCAGGGTTACATACACATTGATGCATCATGTTTATTTTCTGATATATTACTTTCATGTCCAAGTTATATATTGTTGTTCAATTTATCAGAGGTTTAGTCCGTCACTACCTCTCAGCCCGTAGTTTGGTTTCGTTACTACTGAGTTGGTGTACTCACGTTACCCCCTGCACCTTGTGTGCAGATCCACGTACAGCGGGATTCAGCTCTGGTCAGTGAGTAGCAGCAGTTTCATCAGAGTTGACGAGGTAGCAGCTGGCGACCGTGATCTCGTCTTCTCTTCTTTTTCTACCGTCGTATTTATTTTCAGACTATGTTGGTCATTTCTTTTTGGTTGTATTAAGTACTAGCATCTCATGTCTGTGACACTGGATCCGGGGTTTGTAGGATTTGGATTTTGAATTTCATAAACTGGTTTCCAAATTTTGAGTTATTATTATTTTTATCCACAGACTTATTAAGAAGGATATTTTATTGGAAATTGTATTTAGTTAGATAAAATGGGTGGCTTGCCTGGTTCCACGACATGCGCCATCACGACTCCGGAAATGGGTCGTTACAGTAGCAGTAATAGCAGCAACAGTAGTGGAATCACAGCTTTCCGGTAGTCCCAGCTACCGAAACTTCCAGAACTACACTGACCTGATTCCTTTATAGACAAGCATATGTAGGCAACCTCCGAAGCAAGGTTCGGTCAAACTTTTTCAAAATGCTTACTATGGAGTATCAAAACGGGTAAAATTTATTCCTAAATGCTCACTTTATCTTTACCCGAAAACTCTTCGTGTTTTCGAGCAAAGAGGGGCAGCTGTGAGCATGTAATTTTTACCCTACCAAAATATTCCTACAAAATTAATAAATAAATTATTCCTATTTATGTTTAGATTATTTTAGGATTCTTTGTAATTATTTGGATTTAGTTGCATTTTTCATTTTTGAAGTTATGAAAACTAACAAAAAATATTTAAATTTTCATCATATTGTATTATTAGGTTTTAATTTAAAATAAAACCTAATTACACAATTTAATCATATTATTAAAAGAAAATCACAAAAATTATTTATGTTTTGACATTTTTTAGTTTCAATATTAAAACTAGTAATTTTTCTTTTTAAAACTTAAGGTTGACTAATTGTGTAAATAATACAAATAGATAATTAGTATAATTTATAATAATAAGATAATTTAGTGTTTCATTTAGGATTTAATTAAAATTAGTTAGATTTTAAAATTAATTACACAAAATGGGTGTAACTACACTTTGGCCAGACTGGGCTATGTTTTTAAAACCAGCCCAATCCAAAAATTCAAATGAAGTACCCAAGCCCAATCCCCTAAACTGGTCCAATCCCGCCCAAGCTAAAACGACATCGTCTAAGTGCCAAGTAATCCAGGCCGTTGATCTTCAATAGATCCAACGGCCCGGAACTCATCCCCATTCTCGTATATAAATGTCCTAACCTCTTCCTACCCCCCTCATTTGAAACCCACACTCTCTCACATTTCTCCCTCTCAACCGCCCCAAAACCTAGTCGCCCTAACACCCCCGTCTAAACCCTAGCTGCCCTAATACCCTCCGCCCAAGCCGCCGCCGGAAATCGCTTGAGGCAGCGGCGAAACCTAAAACTACCCCAAATCCACCCTATTTTCTCTCCCATTCTTCCTAAACCCCACTCTCATTAATCAAAACCCAAAAACACCATAAAACAACCAAATCTCACACCTAAAAGAGCCCGAAACCCTAGTTGTGCCCTAGCTCCGCCGCCTGAAATCGCCTACGGCGGCGGTGGAACTCCAAAATCCCTCAAAATCACCCCATACACTCGCCTAACCTCCCTGAACCACACCCTACCAATCAAATATCCAAAAATCCCAATAATAATCTCAGATCTCTTATCTGAAAACCTAGAAACCCAAGAATCGCCACCGAAAATCGCCTATTGCGGCGGCAAAACTCTTAACTCACCTAAACTCATACCCTACAACCACCACACCCCCTAGAACCCCAATCTACGCATATATCCTAAAAATACCTTCTCTATATCTTAGATGTGAGAGTTTCAAAACCCTAAATCCAACCTACTCTGTCCAAAAAATCCTCATGTCAAGATCTCCCATCAAGGATCTCAGATCCCAGATGGAAGTGTGATGTCATGACATTTTGTAGCCATATTTGCAAAGTTCTGTATTCTGACCAAAGCAAAAAGAGAATGGAAAAGGAATTAAAAGGAGCCGCATAAAATTGTTGATGTAGTTATGGAGAAAGTGGATACATTATGGATTTAGGTCCACGTTTGGGAAGATGATCGTGATTTTTTTTTAAAAAGTTATGTTTCTTCCTGTTTATTTGTGAAATCTATCTATATTGAAAAACGGCCAATTCCAAACATGGGAGTGTGATGACCCAAAAAGTCATCTCTCATTTTTACAAGTCAACATGGTGTTCCGAGGCCTTGAAAACCTTCTTTTATTTTACCTCATTTTGCGTGCGCAGCCCGGGTGTATAGCCGGAAAGTTTTTATATGAAAAACTGAGAAAAATGCTAGTTTTGCCTTTAATATTGAATTTAAGTTGACTTCGGTCAATATTTTGGGTAAAAGAACCCAGACCCGTGATTTGACGGTCCCGGAGGGTTCGAAGGAAAATATGGGACTTGGGCGTGTGCCCGAAATCGAATTCTGAGGTCCTTAGCCCGAGAAATGAATTTTTGAAAGAAATTATTTACTGAAAATATAAGAGTTTTTGGAAATGTGGTTATATTTGAAATTTATGGTATCGGTCCCGTATTTTGGTTCCGGAGCCCGTTACAGGTTCAATATGATAATTATGATATGTCTGTAAAATTTGGTAAGAAACGGAGGTCGTTTGACGTGATTCGGACCCGGATTTGTAAAATTTGAGAGTTTGAAAGTTTTGAGATTTTTCTTTGATTTCTATGTTCACTTCATTGTTTAATATGTTATTTTGGCTATTTGATCGCATGAGTAAGTCCGTAAGATGTTTTTGAGGTGGTGTACATGTTTGGTTTGGAGCCCCGAGGGCTCGGATGAGTTTCGGATAGGCGTCGGGGTGATTTTTACTTAGAAAATCTGGTGTTATTGTTGTTTGCTGGTGTCCAGGTGTTTGTTCTATGTGAACGCGTGGTAACCCATGCGAACACGAAGGGTAAACGGGGAAGGGGCAGAATTTTTTCTATGCGAACACACTGGCCGGGACGCAAATGCGGAGCTTTGGGTAGGTTGCTCTATGCGACCGCGTCCAGCCTTCGCGAACGCATAGAGTATAGGGGGCCTGGGGGCTGGGTAGCCTATTACATTGTGCGAACGCGTCCTGTGGCCCACGAACGCATAGGCCTGGGGGATTAAGCCTATGTGAACGCGGCCAAGGCTCGCGAACGCATAGAGTAAGTGTCCAGTGTTTTAAAAACAGTAGCAAAAACGGGCATTCTTAAAAAACTCATAACTTCTTCTTCTAAACTCCAAATTGGGCGATTTTTTGAAAGGGAACTTCACTAAAAATTCATAGGTATGTACTCTTAGACTCATTTTCTTCCACTTCCATTAATACCCATTAGATTTCTAGGCCTAAATCATGTTCTTAAGGGTAGAAAATTAGGGATTTGGGTAGGGTTAGGGATTTTTGTATAATTGGAATTTAGACCTCATTTTGGGGCTGGATTTCAAAACTAATTACATATTCGGGCTCGTGGGTGAAGGGGTGATCGGGTTTTGGTCCGAACCTCGTGTTTTGACCAAGCGGGCCGGGGGTCGAATTTTGACTTTTTTGGAAGAATGATAGGAAATTTGTAATTAAGTATTGGAATTGAATTATTTCGCGTTTATTGATGTTATTGAGTCAATTATGTCTAGATACAACGGATTTGGAGTCGAGTTCAAAAGGAAAAGCGGTGATTGAGGCTTGATTTTGGTCATGGAAGTCGAGTTAAGTGTTTGGCCTAACTTTAGCTTGAGGGAATAGGTGTTGAGTCTTATTTGCTATGTCAACGTATAGGTGAGGTGATGAGTACCTATACGTTGGTGTCAAGCACGTCCGTGAGTCGGAAATTATGGATTATGTGATTTTCATTGATATTTACTGTGTTATAGCTTGAATTTCACTTTAGTGGTTGTTCATTCGGTGGAAATTCTTGGTATTGGATATTGTTGAGTATTTGATCGGTTAAGGAATCTTATGTAAAGATATGTACTTGAGCGATATTGGTTATAGATGTGTCCCTTGCTGGGATAGTGATATTTTTAATGTTGCTCCGTTGCCGGGATGTTATGATTTATGGTTCAACTTGCTGGGATATTTTTAGATTTTACTTCTTCCGCACTTTTATTTCTGTTGATCTTGTATGTAACTATCTAGTTGCTAAAAAAATTATGGAATAATATAGAATAACTGGTAATGTTGGCTTGCCTAGCGGGTTCATTGTTAGGCGCCATCACGGTTCCGACGGTGGGAAATTCGGGTCGTGACAAGTTGGTATCAGAGCACTAGGTTGCATAGGTCTCACAATTCACGGACAAGCTTAGTAGAGTCTGAGGGATCGGTATGGAGACGTCTGTGCTTATCCCTTAGAGGCTACAGATCCTAGGAATATCTTCACATCTATTTTTCTCTATCGTGCGATTTAAATTCTCAATGCTAACTGAATTTTTACTCTATTCTCTCGCAGATGGAGAGAAAACATGTTTCTTCATCCACTGATCAGCAGCCCGAGCCTCCAGTTGCAGCTCCTACGAGGGGCCGAGGCCGAGGCGGTGCTAGAGGCCGAGGCAGGGGCAGATCTCAGCCCAAAGCACCAGCCCCAGTGGCGGAGCCTCAGGTAGAGTTAGTTGATGGGGTTCCTGCCCAGACAGTCCCAATTGGGCCAGCTCAGGTCCCTGAGGAGTTCATTTCCACCCCAGTACTCCAGGATGCTCTGGTCCGCCTAGTGGGCCTCATGGAGAGTGTCACTCAGGCAGGTTTGCTTCCTGCAGCACCAGTCGTCTCTCAGGCTGGGGGAGGAGCTCAGACTCCCGCTACTCGCACTCCGGAGTAGTTGGCTCCTCAGTTTCAGACTCCAGTAGCTCAGCCAGCTGAGGTAGTTCAGCCGGGTATCATGGCTCAGACCGGTGATGGAGCAGCTATGTCTGCTGATGCTTTGTAGAGGTTGGACAGGTTCACCAAGCTTTTAACTACTACTTACAGTGGTGCATCTTCAAAGGATCCCCAGGATTACTTAGACAGTTGCTATGAGGTTCTTCGGAACATGGGGATCGTGGAGACCAATGGGGTCGATTTTGGTACTTTCTGCCTTCCTGGTCCCGCCAAGACTTGGTGGAGGGATTATTGCTTGACCAGACCAGCTGGATCTTCACCCTTGTCTTGGTCCCAGTTCTCCGATTTGTTCTTAGAGAAGTTTCTTCCAGTCACTCAAAGAGAGGATTTTAGGAGGCAGTTTGAGCGTCTCCAGCAGGGTTCCATGACAGTTACACAGAATGAGACCCGATTCATCACTTTATCCCAACATGCTATCATGATACTCCCCACCGACCGAGAGAGGGTGAGGAGGTTTATAGAGGGGCTAGCTCAGTCGATTAGACTATAGATGGCTAGAGAGACAGGCAATGATATTTCATTTCAGGAGGCGGCCAATGTGGCCATGCGAGTCGAGATGGTCTTATTACAGGGTAGTGGTCAGGGCTCTGACAAGAGGCCTCGTCATTTTGGCCGGTTCACTGGTGCCTCATCTGGAAGCAGGGATTGTTTTTGTAGGGGTCATCCTCCTAGACCCTTTCAGTCAGCACTCTAGGTATCCCGCAGTGCACCACCAGCTCCTATCAGTGAACCGTTGCTCCAGAATTTTCAGAGTGGTTACTCCGGTCGACAGGGATGGTTTTAGGGCCAGCAGTCTCAACAGCCGAGATCCTGTTATACTTGTGGGGGCCCGGGGCACATTGCTAGATTTTTCCCCCGAGCCTCGAGTGGTGCTTAGCACCAGGGTTCCCGTGTTATGATTCCCGCACCAGGTGCTCCACCACCCCCTGAGCTAGCTAGGGGTGGAGGTCGAGGTGCCAAGGGTGGAGGCCAGACAGTTAGAGGTGGAGGTCATGCTATTAGAGGTAGAGGACAGCCCGTAATAGGTCGACCCAGAGATGTTCAAATTGGTGGGGCCCAACCCTGATGTTATGTTATTCCCACCAGGCCTGAGGCTGAGGCCTCCGATGCAGTCATTACAGGTATAGTTTTAGTTTGCAGCATGGATGCTTCAGTTTTATTTGACCCGGGGTCCACATATTCCTACGTGTCCTCATATTTTGCTCCTTATATGACTATGCCTCGTGATTCCCTGAGTACTCTTGTATATGTATCTACACCGGTGGGTGATTCTACTGTGGTAGATCGAGTCTACCGTTCATGTACAGTGGTTATCGGTGGTCTGGAGACCAGAGTAGATCTTCTACTCCTTGATACGGTTGATTTCGATGTTATTTCGGGGATGGATTGGTTGTCCCCCTATCATGCTATTCTGGACTGTCATGCCAAGACTATGACCTTAGCCTTGCCGGGAGTGCCTCGATTGGAGTGGAGAGGGGCTCCTAGCCATTCTTCCAGCAGGGTTATCTCATATATGAAGGCTCGGCGCATGGTTGAGAAGGGGTGTTTGGCCTATTTGGCTTATGTTCATGATTCTAGTGCCGAGGTTCCATCTATGGAGTCTGTGCCCATAGTCCGTGAGTTTCTGGAGGTATTCCATGCAGACCTGTCGGGTATGCCACCCGAAAGGGATATTGACTTTTGCATTGATTAGGCTCTGGGCACTCAGCCCATTTCTATTTCGTTGTATCATATGGCCCCTCCAAAGTTAAAGGAGTTGAAAGAAAAGTTGCAGGATTTGCTTGATAAAGGCTTCATTAAGCCTAGTGTCTCGCCTTGGGGTGTGCCGGTGTTGTTTGTTAAGAAGAAGGATGAGTCGATGAGGATGTGTATAGATTATCGGCAATTGAACAAGGTGACCGTCAAGAACAAGTATCCATTGTCGCGAATTGATGATTTTTTTGATTAGCTTCAGGGTGCCAAGGTATTTTCGAAGATTGATTTGAGATCCAACTACCATCAGTTGAGGATTAGGGCATCCGATGTCCCTAAGACAGCTTTTCGCACTCGGTACAGGCATTATGAGTTCTTAGTGATGTCATTCAGGTTAACAAATACCCCAGCAGCTTTTATGGACTTCATGAACCGAGTGTTCAGGCCTTATTTGGATTTCTTCGTGATTGTTTTCATTGATGATATTCTTATTTATTCCCGCAGCCGGGAGGAGCACGAGCAGCACCTTCGAGTCGTTCTTCAGACTTTGAAGGACAGTAAGTTGTATGCTAAATTTTCTAAGTGTTAGTTCTGGTTGAGTTCAGTTGCATTCCTGGGTCATGTTGTATCAGCATAGGGTATCCAGGTGGATCCTAAGAAGATTTCAGCAGTCAAGGATTGGTCTAGGCCCACATCAGCTACAGAGATTCGGAATTTCTTGGGCTTAGCAGGCTACTATCGTCGGTTTATGGAGGCCTTTTCATCTATTGCAGCCCCGATGACCAGGTTGACTCAGAAGGGTGCCCAGTTCAGGTGGTCAGATGAGTGTGAGGTGAGCTTTCAGAAGCTCAAGACAGCCTTGACCACGGCGCCGGTGTTGGTTTTTCCCTCAGGTTCAGGGCCATATACTGTGTATTGTGATGCATCTCGGGTTGGACTTGGTGCAGTGTTGATGCAGGATGGCAAGGTTATTGCATATGCTTCACGTCAGTTGAAGATCCACGAGAAGAATTATCCAGTTCATGATTTGAAGTTAGCTGCCATTGTTCACGCGCTGAAGATTTGGAGACATTATTTATATGGCGTGTCTTGTGAGGTGTTCACGGATCACAAGAGTTTGCAATATTTGTTCAAGCAGAAGGAGTTGAATTTGAAGCAAAGAAAATGGTTGGAGCTGTTGAAGGACTATGATATCACCATCTTATATCATCCGGGGAAGGCCAATGTGGTGGCCGATGCTTTGAGTAGGAAGTCAGCAAGCATGGGTAGTCTTGCTTGTATTCCGGTCGGAGAGAGGCCGCTTGCTTTGGATGTTCAGGATTTAGCCAATCGATTCATGAGATTGGATGTTTCTGAGCCCGGCCGTATTCGAGCTTATACAGTTGCTCGTTCTTCATTATTTGATCGTATTCGAGACCGGCAGTATAATGGTCCTCATTTGTGTGTCCTAAGGGATACGGTCCAGCACGGGGATTCCAAGTAGGTTACAGTTGGCGATGATGGAGTTTTACGGATGTAGGGTCGTATTTGTGTACCCAATGTGG
>MDKJ01021105.1:0-13830 GCA_005239525.1 Nicotiana knightiana
TCAATCGTTAAATATATGGTAAGTGGAGGGACTATCTGTATTGGTAAAAAAGAGTTTCACACGGAAGCCAGCTTTTGACAACTCAGCCAGTCACGTGGACACAGGAAAACGTAATAGCTGGATGTGATTCTTTGAAGAGGTACGGTACAAAGAGGCACGGCTCAGTAAACCCATGAACTTATCAGCCACGAGAAACTCAACTTGATCAAAACGGGAGAGAGGCACGGTCAGAATGAATCTAGACAAAGCTACGGGCAGATTCAAGGACCCACAATTGATTACTCGAACATTATGTAACCGAACCCCAATTACCATTAACCTTTATAATGCCTCATTAATGTCATAATTAGTCATTAATGATTAACCATAGCAAGAGTCGTACGTTATAAGAATCTCCTATATAAGGGAGGGGATACAACTTGTAAAGGCATCTGATTCTCGAATATAATCAACTTCGATTTTCTATATTTCTGCAATATTGTCTATTATTCATTTTTCTCCATTACCTTGATTATCAGTAACCCGTATTCATCTTTAAAAATAAGCTTTATTCGAAGGGTCTAATTCTTTGGTTAAACAAGTGGTATGACTAGAATAGCTTGGGGACGCCCTCGTCCCCTACCACGGCCTTGAACAACGGGGTAGCGGCCCCTCCCGGGTCTGGAACATCATATGCACGCGTCCTCACCATCTGTGAGAGAATAGAAGAGTGAAATTTAGTAAACCATTGACTACACGATAGAATAAAATTAAGGAGAAGTTTTCCTAACACCTTATAGCCTCCCGAAGATAAGTACATACGTCTCCATATCGATCCGCAAGACTCTACTAGGTTTGTCCGTGACTTGTGAGACCTACGTGAACCTAGTGCTCTGATACCATGTTGTCACAACCTAAAATCCTAACCGAGGTCGTGATGGCACCCAACAGCGGGGTCAGGCAAGCCAACTCTTAATTTACTAAAAGTTCCTTCTTATTAGATTAAACATTTTAAAATATGCTCAGTTTTTAAAAGTTAAAACATGATTTGACAAGGATAAATAGCATGTTTTAATCAAAACAGACATGAAGAGGAATGAGCCAATATATATATATACGGACCCGTAAACCAAAATAGCAACTACGTGTGTGCCAGGAACTAGTATCACAAGTCCTACGGGCATACTAACAGAATATACAAAACATAATATACAATCCCACTATCTGAAAGGAATAGACGGGAAATAAGCAAAAGAAAACTCCAAGGTGCTGCCGAGGATCGTCAGGAGAAGCAGCTCACCGTGAAGTCGGGTCCAACTCATATTAGAATCGAGCTCCGGTCTGATAACCAGATGCACCAGCCTCAGAACCTGTACAATAAAGTACAGAAGTGCAGCATGAGTACATAAACAAATATGTACCCAGTGAGTATCCCGCCTAACCTCGAAGAGGTAGTGACGAGAGGTCGTGTCACGACCCAATTTACCCTCCAAAAGGTATCGTGCCGGCACCTAGTCTCTATAACTAGGTAAGCCTAAAATTTGCAGAAATGACAAAATCAATAAAATAAAGACAGAAAAGATATCAAGTAAATGTAACGTAGCTGCTCAGCATATACATTTATACTTCCCAAAACCCGGAATGTCACCATAGTCACAAGTTATTTACTAAATGTAGCTCTATACAATGAAACAACGGAAAAATCTACAAGTCTTCTATGTCTTTAAAATGAAACAACGGAAAAATATACAAGTCTTCTATGCCTATAATGGAGTAGAAGGAGACTCGTAGGATTCTGCAGATGCAGCAGAACTACCTCGCAGTCTCCTGGATGCTGGTAGACGACTCCTAACCACGAAACTGGGTGCTGGTACCTGGATCTGCACATGAGGAAAACATGCGCAGGAAAGGGCGTGAGTACTCCACATTCGGTACTCCGTAAGTGCCAAGCCTAACCCCAGTCAAGTAGTGACGAGGTCAGGTTGAGGCCCTACTGAGTTTGTAAGAACAAGTCAATATAAAATTTTAAAACAGTGAAATATAGACAAGCAATGATAACAGGATTAACGAAGACGGAAAGGTTTAATAACAGAAAGAGAGCTCTCGGCTCAGCACAACATATATCTCTACAGTAAATGTGCAATGCAGTACACGGGGAAAGCTCCCGGATCTCGGTCTGTAGTCCCAATTTAAATATGCTATGCAGTACAGGGGAAAGCTCCCGGATCTCTGTCTGTAGTCCCAATTTAAATATGCATTTCAGTACAGGGGGAAAGCTCCCGGATCTCTCTCAATTTAAATATGCAAAACAGAAGTATGTCAATTATGGCTTAAGTAAACAATCCAGGAAAAACAATAGGTAAGGATAGAGTAAAACTACCTAAGCATGATGTGACTAGTAGCAAATAAGAGGAATTCAAGTCAGAACAGGTAGGCATGCTTACACTTAGGCTATCTACTCAATTAAGATAGGAAACAGTAATATATGAATGAAAATGAGCGTTTTCATGGGAGAAAAATAGGATTTTAGCAACAATGACCCATGTACGCACTCGTCACCTCGCGTACACAGCATCCACATAACAAAATCAGTATAAAAATGCCTAAGGGAAGATCCCCAACACAGAATTAGGCAAGCCACTTACCTGGACTGCGCTAATCAACTCAATACCAAGCTCTTGCCACGAGTATCTGACTCCGGGTGGCCCAAATCTATTCAAATCGATTGCATGGTGTAAATATCACTTCAAGGGAACAAAATAGCTAATTATTTATAAGCTAATACGCGAATTTAGGAAATTCGCCCAAAAAGTCCCCCGGGCCCACATCTCGGAATCGGGTAAAATTTATATTTTCCGGACACCCATTCACTCACGAGTCTAACCATATAAGAATCTCTCAAATCGGAGGTCAAATACCCAATCAAAACTCAATAATTCGGTCTATGAAGTTCATCCCATTTTTCCCATAATTTTCGAAATTAAAGGTTGGATTTAAGATTGGAATCATGGAAATTGATCTATAATGGATAGAAATCACTTACCCAAGTTACCCTGGTGAAAAAGTCTTCAAAAATCGCTCTTCCCGAGCTCTCAAGTTCGAAAATATGGAAAATATCATAAACCCTCGAATTTGGGGTTTAAATATTCTGCCTAGGCATTTGCGTTATGCTATCGTGTACAATGAATCGCGATCGCAAAGAGTAATGAAACACGCGCCTGAAATTCCTTCACCGCGATCGCGATTAAAGGTCTGCGATCGCGGACCTTCTGACCCTACATCAATGGGATCGCGGTGGAGGCCACGCAACCGCATAGAGAAAACACTACACCTCCCTCAGCCTTAGGATACCTTACGCGATTGCGATCTTGGGCGTGCGATCGCGGAGACTAACTGACCAGAACAATGCTATCGCGGCTGAACTAGTGCGATTGCGAAGCACAATCTCTGACCACCTCAACCTAACACTACGCGATCGCGGACTTATTCACGCGATCGCAGAGAACACTCAACTGCTGTTGTAAAACCAGCAAAACCAGCAAAGGCTTAGGCCAAAAACATGCACGTTTGGGCACCCGAAAGACACCCGAGGCCCCCGGGACCTCAACCAAACCAACCAACCGACCGTAATACATCATTCAAACTTGGTCGAGCCTTAAAAACACATCTCATAACATCAAAATCATCAATTATGCATAGATAGATTCAAGCCTAAGAACTTAGGAAATTTATAAAATTCACATCTGACGCAGAAACACGTCTAAACTCATCTGAATGACCACAAATTTTGCACACAGTTCATATACGACATTACGGACCTGCTGTCGCTTTCGGAAATCCGTTCCGAGTCTGATATCCAAATCTTACCTATCGACCGAAATCGCCGAAATTCTAACTTTCGCCAATCCAAGCCTAAATCCACAACCGACCTCGAAAACACCTTCTGAGCACGCCTTTAACCCCGAAATCACCCATCGGAGCTAACGGAGTCGACGGAATTCTATTTCGGATTCGTCTTCACACAGCTCTAGCTATGGCCAGATTTCTAAAGCTAAATTCCACATTTATGGACTAAGTGTCCAAAAGCAACCCGGATTTCATCACTCAACGCTCCGACAAGTTCCAATAACTGAGCCCAAGTAAGTGAAGTTGCGTCGTCCTAAGCTCAAAAGCACGCCACCACTGATAAGCTACTCCCCTCAGCTGAAAAGCAGTGAAAGAAACCCCACTCGTCTCCACAATACCCATAGTACGGAGAATGCAATGACACCCCTCAAGAAAAACCAGGGCGTCATCCGCGATCTTAAAACGACCCTTATTTACCGATGTTGTAGTAAGCAAACTCTGCAAGAGGCAAGTATCGATCCCATGACCCTCCAAAATCCATCACACAGGCACGGAGCATATCCTCGATTATCTGAATCGTGTGCTCGGATTGCCCGTCCGTTTGAGGATGAAAAGTTGTGCTCAACTCTACCCTGGTGCCTTACTCCTGCTGAACGGCTCTCCAGAACCGTGAAGTGAACTGTGTACCTCTGTCTGAAATGATAGATACTGGAATACCGTGTAGGCGAACAATCTCTCTGATATAAATCTTAGCCAACCTCTTCGATGAGTATGTAGTCAGTACTGGAACGAAATGGGTTGATTTGGTCAGCTGATCCACAATCACGTAATTAGCAGCATGCTTCCTCAAAGTCCGAGGAAGTCCAACCACAAAGTCTATGGTGATCCGTGAATATCTCATAGGGAACACCATATATAATAATGACGCCATATCTTCAGGGCGTGAACAATCGCTGCTAACTCGAGATCATGAACAGGGTAGTTTTTCTCATGGACCTTCAACTGCCTGGATGCGTAGGCAATCACCCTACCGTCCTGCATCAACACCGCTCCCAATCCAATCCTCGAAGCATCACAATAAACTGTATAGGATCCAAAACCGGTAGGCAAAACCAATACAGGAGCTGTAGTCAGGGATGTCTTGAGCTTCTAAAAGCTCTCCTCACACTCCTCAGTCCATATAAAAGATGCACCTTTCTGAGTCAGTCTGGTCATAGGCGCTGAAATGGATGAAAATCCTTCCACAAAACGGCGATCATACCCAGCCAAACCGAGGAAACTGCGGATCTCAATAGCTGAGGACGATTTGGGCCAACTCTGAACCACCTCCACCTTCTTTGGATCTACCTTGATCCCATCCGAAGACACCACATGGCCTAGGAATGCCACAGAATCAAGCCAAAATTCACACTTAGAAAACTTGGCATACAACTTCTTCTCCCTCAATGTCTGAAGCACGGTCCTCAAGTGCTGCTCATGATCCTCCTAAGACCTAGAATATACCAGAATATCATCAATGAACACAATGACGAAAGTATCAAGATAAGGCTGAAATATGCTGTGAATCAGGTGCATAAAGTTGTTGGGGCATTGGTCAGCCCAAATGACATAACAAGGAACTCATATTGGCCATATCTGGTTCTGAAGGCAGTCTTCGGGATATCCGGTTCCCGAATCTTCAATTGGAGAACACCCTAGAACCCTGTAGCTGGTCAAATAGATCATCAATGCGAGGCAATGGGAACCTGTTCTTCATTGTCACCTTAACACATACGCATCGAGCCATCCTTTTTCTTCACAAATAATACTGGAGCGCCCCAAGATGATACAAGCAACTCATGTAACTGCTCCTTCAACTCAGGAGGAGCCATGCGATAAGGAGGAATCGAAATGGGTTGAGTGTCCGGCAACAAGTCAATGCCGAAATCAATGTCTCTATCGGGTGGCATACCCGAAAGATCAGCTGGAAATACATCAGAATAGTCTCTGACAACTGGAACTGACTCCACTGGAGGGGTCTCAGTACTAACATCTCTCACATAATCCAAATATGCATCACACCCCTTCCCAACCATTTGTTGAGCCTTAAGAAAAGAAATGACTCGGCACGGAGTATACTCCAAGGAACCTCTCCACTCTAACCTCGAAGATCCTGGCATAGCTAGCGTTACGGTCTTGGTGTGAAAATCAAGAATAGCATAATAGAGAGACAGCCAACCCATAACCAATATAACATCGAAATCTATCATACTGAGTAGTAGCAAATCAACTCTGGTCTCAAAATCACTAATAGTAATCAAACATGACCGGAGTAGAAACATGACCGGAGTACCAAAATCACTAAGAGAATCTCCCACCGGAGTAGAAACATAAACAGGGGAACTCAAGGACTCCTAGGCTATGTGAAGCAAAATAGGAAGACACATATGAATATGTAGAGTCAGGGTCAAATAATACCGATGCATCCCTATGACAAATGGGAACAATACCTGTAGTGACTGAATCTAAAGCAATGGCCTCGGACCGAGCCGGGCCGGAAGAGCATAGTAGGGCCTGGCCTCCCCCTCTAGGGTGACCTCGACCTCCCCGACCTCCATGTTATACCCCGTTTTAAACTGGTTTAAGGTACAACATAGAGGCAATTTCGAGTTTGATTAAAGTTAAAGAGTCGCCACCTAATTAATTATGGTGAATTAGGACACCTAATATTGATTAAAGATTCTAGGTCTTTAATCATGGTCTACTTAACCTAAAGATTCTAGGTAAGGCTTCAATTAATCTAAAGGGTAGGTTTTTAAGGCACCTTTTAGATCCATATTAAAATGATTAACCGACGAGTCTAAAATTAATTAAGGCAAAGCGTTGATAAACTAAAGTGACTGATTAAATTAATATAAATAATAACTTTCATTTGCGAGATTAAACGGTCGAAGTTTTGAAAAAAGGATGATTTGAAGGATTTCAAATGACAGAGGTGCAGAATTGGATTACTTTAAAATAGAAAGTTATATTACCACAAAAATGATTTAAGGGAGAAACTCTTTCATCTTTTCTATACAAATGTATTTAAGATTCAAAATTAAATAAACACGATTTGCTTGGGACTCAAAATGTCAATTTTTGTTAAAACACTATTATTTTAAAAACACGTTGTTTTCTAATATATCTAAAAGCTCAAGAAACAAAACCAAGTTTGGATTTTTGTAAAATAGCAAACTCATTTGTTTCGTTACATACTACCCCAATAATTACATAATTGTCTATTATTCTCAAATTGTAATGTGCTATTAAGATAAGCTATAAAAAAAAAAAGAAGAAGTAGGTAAAGAGTTTGTCAGGCCGTTTATTTTAGTCTTTAACCCAGTTGTCATATCTCCATGTTATAAGTAAGCTAGTAAAGAATATAAATCCTAAGTGAGGTTAATCACAAGTTTACAAGAACAAACTACAATCGTAGACCAAAAAAACACAGATTGACAATATAAGGATCAAGGTAGAAACTAGCAGAGTAAGGATTAAAGTAGCATAACGGGTAGTCCCCGCGACATCCCATAAGGATGAATTTTATGGTTTTCGCCGAGATTCGACATTTGTCTAGAACAAATAACGATGACTCCATGTGATGCTACAACGTCGTTGAGTCTTAAAGTGGGACTCTTCGGCTCGAGTGTGTCATGCAAGACAAAACAAAGAAAAGAAAAGAAAAGAGGGATGGGGTAAATAAGCACATTTGCTTCTTATCATCAAACATAAAAAGAAAGAAGAAAAGTAATAGACGAATGCTCAAGTTGCCAACTTGTACCAAAACAATATTTTATATGGAGAAGTGGCCAAAACGTAATGAACCTAATTCTTACTTAGAGGAACAGATAATTAAGTAGTGTCTCATGTATGAAATAAACATTTTGCTCTGTTGAGTAGTATCCTAAAACGTGATTGAAAAGGTAAACAAAGTATTAATGTTCATTAGCTAAAGTCTATTTCAATGTAAGATATTTTAAATCCTATTGTCATGGTTTTTATGTCATAACAGAGCCTACAATATTCCATATTTTATCACCACACTTATCAACTAGCTAAGATTTTCTGTTAAGATAGATTTCTAACTCACAAAGTGACAGGTACAGTATACTAGATGCATGAACAAGGTTCTGGTGTTGCAACATTCAAACGAGAGCCATAGCAGATCCTATTAGCATGATATCTAAAGTGTGAAAGCACAAAGTGAATGAAGTTCTCAATCCTATAATTTTGTAAACCCACTCTATTTCAAACAATGCATTTAAAATACTACAGGCGTGATGTTTAAGCTCTATTAAAATTATCATTTTTTCTATTATAAAGACATTTCAACAGAAGATTTCCTTTTAAACAACATTTAAGCACGTAAAACACAAAAGATCACTACAACTAATAGGTTATATATAATTATGGTTCAATCCATACAAAGGAAGACATTTCAGAGCTGAAAAAATGACAACTACATAGACCATATATCATCAGAATTTGAGCGAGAATGACACTTCCATGTTTAGGATTTTTACCAAATACCTATATATCATTCACAGTTCATATATTACATGGATAAAACACAACACCCTAAAGAACATGATTTCGAGATAAAACAACAGATCCCAAATCATGATTTCTAAATAAGCAAATAAATCATATCACATAAGTAGCTTAGAGTTTGGAAGAAACCGACTGTTTGTGGGGCAGTGAACTGTGGCGTCGACCTCGAATCTATTCTCTCGTTATGAAGAAACCCGAACCTCGAGCCGAATGAGTTCGAATACTTTGGTCGAAACTAAAATCCACCGAGATAGAAAGAAAAGTTTTGGAAGAGATTCTTAGAGTTTTTTGAGTGATAGAGTAGTAATGTTTTGTGGAGTAAAGGGGCGACTGAACCATGAACTCCCTTTGTGAGCTCCAAAAGAGAATATTTATAGGCGAAAAAGCTAGCGTTTTGAAGAGCGGGAACTAAAATGTGCCATTTGAACTTTGAACAGAGAAGACAAATTCATCACTTGAATTTGAATTGAAAAAGGACCAAATAATTGATTGTCCACCATGAATACAATAGCAAAGAAAAGAGATTTTTATGAAGAAAATGGAAAGAATAGAGTCGTTTGAATAGAGCCAAACCTGCAGATTTCTTCAAAAGTTCTTTGACTCTTTCACTCGAGCAAATCTCGTGATGAGAGAGGAGAAAATCACAGACAACAACAAGAAAAGATTAGCCCAAATTGGAGGGGGCAAACTTCTGCCATGAATGGAAGGACATGAGTTTTTGCATAGAAAAGGGAGAAGAAACGTGGGGTTGGTAGGTCTTGGAGGTAAAATAAAATGGAAAATCTTATTTGTTTCTTGGGCTGATTATGTTGGGCTTGCTTTTGGACTTGAGAGGAAATAAATTCTTGGCTGAATTTATGGTCCTTTTATTCTTCAAATCAATTTTCTTTGGGCTTCTACCTTTAAATTAAATAAACTTATTATATAATAAAAAGAATAAATGATAAATTAATAATATAAAAATAGTAGTAATATTAGTAGCAATATGAGAGTATTAAATATTATAAGAGCATTGACATCAATAATAATAATAATAATCATATAGTAGTAGCAATTATAAAAATAATAATATTGAAAAATAAAGTATTTGATGTATCAATGACGTAGAAGCTCAAGGAAATTAATTGGAAGAAATGAGGGACAAAATTGGATATCAACACTCCACCTCGAGCTGCCTGAGGTGGTGGGGTAGTAGTTGGGGCTGGAAGAATAGCTGGAGGACCTGGTGGAAGATGTGGAGCCTGATAAATTTGAGGGGGTGCACCCTGATAGGTCTGAGGTGGTGCGCCCCTCCTCGCTCTGGGGCAATCTCTGATCATATGATAAGGGTCTCCACACTCAAAGCAACCCCTCGGAGGACGTGGCGGCCATTGCTGACTCTGAACTGGCCTGCTGGGCTGGCCAGTGATAGCACCTCGAGCAGGAGGCACCTGAGATACTAGGGGGTGCGTAATAAGGCTCCTGAGGTCTAGGAGGAGATGGAATATCGCGGAAAACTGAGCCCAAGTAAGTGAAGCTGCCTCGTCCGGGCTACTAAGCTCAAAAGCACGCCACCACTGATAAGCTGCTCCCCTCAGCTGGAAAGCAGTGAAAGAAACCCCATTCGTCTCTACAATACCCATAGTGCGGAGAATGAGATGACACCCCTCAAGAAAACCCAGGGCGTCATCCGAAGCTAGTCGCTGAACTTAGGTGGGTGGTACTTCTTGTACCTCTCAAGTCGGAGCTGCTCTGCCTCAGGAACAACTATCCTAGTCTCATGCTGAGCTGGAGCTGCTGGGGGCATAGGAATATACTCTCGGACCTGCCCAATATGAACTCTCTGCTCAAGAGTACGGGCCGCGGGAGTTTGTGTCCCTCCTCCGGCCTGGGATGTAGCTGGAGCTATCGGGAGTAGACCCGCCTGAGACAGAGTACTAAAGGCACTCAAGAACTAGGCTAATGTCTCCTGGAGGTCTGGAGTAACAGTAGGGACCTCCTGTGCCCCTCCAACTGTAGTTGTTGGGGGCTCCTCTGCCTCTGCTCTAGCCGGTGCTCGGGCTGCACCGCGGGCTCCTCCCCTGCCCCGGCCCCTGCCTCTGGTGGCTCTGACTGGAGGTCTGGAGTAACCGTAGGGACCTCCTGTGCCCCTCCAACTGTAGTTGTTGGGGGCTCCTCTGCCTCTGCTCTAGCCGGTGCTCGGGATGCACCGCGGGCTCGTCCCCTGGCCCGGCCCCTGCCTCTGGTGGCTCTGACTGGGGGCTCGGGTGCTTGGTCATCAGTACGTCCGATACGGGTACGAACCATCTGCAAGCAAGAATAGAATAGAGTTTTAAGAATTTGATGACAGTAACTAGCACGATAAGGAATTCCAAAGCATTTGATTATTCTTAACAGTTACATAGCCTCTCGAAGATAGATACGGACGTCTCTGCACCGATCTGCGAGACTCTAATAAACCGGCTTGTGACTCCTATGAACCTAGACGCTCTGATTCCAACTTGTCACGACCTAATTTACCCTCCGAAAGGTATCGTGACGATACCTAGTCTTTAAGACTAGGTGAGCCTTAAATTTGCAGAAATGACAGAATCAATAAAATAAAGATAGAAAAGATATCAAGTAGATTTAACGTAGATGCTCGGCATATACATTTATACTTCCCAAAACCCGGAATGTCACCATAGTCACAAGCTCTTTACTAAATGTAGCTCTATACAGTGAAACAGCAGAAAAATATACAAGTCTTATATGCCTATAATAGAGTAGAAGGGGACTCGTGGATTCTGCGGACGCGGCAGAACTACCTCGCGGTCTCCTAGATGCTGGTAGAAGACTCCTAACCACGAAACTGGGTGCTGGTACCTGGATCTGCACATGGAGAAAACATGCGCAGGAAAGGGTGTGAGTACTCCACATTCGGTACTCCGTAAGAGCCAAGCCTAAACTCAGTTAAGTAGTGACGAGGTCAGGTTGAGGCCCTACTGAGTTTGTAAGAACAAGTCAATATAAAATTTTAAAACAGTGAAATACAGATAAGCAATGATAACAGGATTAACAAAGACGAAAAGGTTTAATAACAGAAAGAGAGCCCTCGGCTCAGCACATCATATATCTCAACAGTAAATATGCAATGTAGTACACGGGGAAAACTCCTGGATCTCGGTCTGTAGTCCCAATTTAAATATGCTACGTAGTACAGGGGGAAAGCTCTCGGATCTATATCCGTAGTCCCAATTTAAATATGCCAGTACAGGGGGAAAGCTACTGGATCTCGGTCCGTAGTCCCAATTTAAATATGAAATGCAGTACATAGGGAAAGCTCCCAAATCTCGGTCTGTAGTCCCAATTTAAATATGCAAAACAGAAGTATGTCAATTATGGCTTAAGTAAACAATCCAGGAAAAACAATAGGTAAGGATATAGTAAAACTACCTAAGCATGATGTGACTAGTAGCAAATAAGAGGAATTCAAGTCAGAACAGGTAGGCATGCTTACACTTAGGCTATATACTCAATTAAGATAGGAAACAGTAATATATGAATGAAAATAGGCATTTTCATGGGAGAAAAATAGAATTTTTTAGCAACAATGACCCTGTACGCACTCGTCACCTCGCGTACAGGGCGTCCACATAACAAAATCAGTATAAGAATGCCTAAGGGAAGATCCCCAACACAGAATTAGGCAAGCCACGTACCTGGACTGCTCGAATCAACTCAATACCAAGTTGTTGCCACGAGTATCTGACTCCGGGTGGCCCAAATCTATTCAAATCGATTGCATGGTGTAAATATCACTTCATGGGAACAAAATAACTAATTATTTATAAGCTAATATGCGAATTCCAAAAAGTCCCCCGGGCCCTTATCTCGAAATCAGGTAAAATTTATATTTTTCAGACACTCATTCACTCACGAGTCTAACCATATAAGAATCTCTCAAATCGGAGGTCAAATACCCAATCAAAACTCAATAATTCGGTCTATGAAGTTCATCCCATTTTCCCCATAATTTTCGAAATTAAAGGTTGGATTTAAGATTAGAATCATGGAAATTGATCTATAATGGATAGAAATCACTTACCCAAGTTACCCATTTGCAAAAGTCTTCAAGAATCTCCCTTCCCGAGCTCTCAAGTTCGAAAATATAGAAAATAGCATAAACCCACGAATTTGGGGTTTTAATATTCTGCAGTGGCATTTGCCTTGTGCGATCACATACAATGAGTCGCGATCGCGGAGAGAAATGAAACACGCGCCTGAAAATCCTTCATCGCGATCGCGACTAAAGGTCTGCGATCGTGGACCTTCTGAACCTACAACAATGCGATCGCGGTGGAGGCCACGCGACCGCATAGAGCAAACACTGCACCTCCCTCAGCCTTAGGATACCTTACGCGATCGCGATCCTGGGCGTGCGATCGCGGAGACTAACTGACCAGAACAATGCTATCGCGGTTGGACTTGTGCGATCGCGAAGCACAATCTCTGAACACCTCAACCTAACACTACGCAATCGCAGAGAACACTCAACTGTTGTTGTAAAACCAGCAAAACCAGCAAAGGCTTAGGCCAAAAACATGCCCGTTTGGGCACCCGAAAGACACCCGAGCCCTCGGGACCTCAACCAAACCTACCAACCAACCCTAATCCCTCATTCAAACTTGGGTGAGCCTTAAAAACACATCTCATAACATCAAAACCATCAATTATGCATAGATTCAAGCCTAAGAACTTAGAAAATTTATAGAATTCACATCCGACGCCGAAACACGTCTAAACTCATCCGAATGACCTCAAATTTTGCACACAGGTCTTAAACGACATTACGGACATGCTGTCGCTTTCGGAAGTCTGTTCCGAGTCCGATATCCAAATCTCACCTATCGGCCGAAATCGCCGAAACTTTTACTTTCGCCAATTCAAGCCTAAATCCACAACCGACCTCGAAAACACCTTCGAGCACGCCCCTAACCCCAAAATCACCCAACGAAGCTAACGGAGTCGACGGAATTCCATTCGGGATCCGTCTTCACACAACTCTAGTTGCGACCAGATTTCTAAAGCTAAATTCCACATTTATGGATTATGAGTCCAAAATAACCCCGGATTTCAACACTCAACGCTCTGACAAGTTCCAATAACATAAATAGACATGGGAGAAGCGGTAAATAAGGGATCACAACGCAAATTATTAAAACAACCGGTCGGGTCGTTACAGGTCGACTCGACACTCACTAAGGTCCAATAAAATGATTAGCAATATATAATATCAGTAATGGACATACAAGGATGATAAAAGCAATAAGCATTTAAAATAATAGTAATTCAAATAAATATTGGAGGTAAATACGCAATTTTCACATCATTATTCTTTTCTTTCCTTTAAATACAATATATATATATATATATATATATATATATATATATATATATATATATATATATATA